>MU262631.1:0-2500 GCA_020310875.1 Ceratopteris richardii | reverse complement strand
TTGATCAATGCCCCACACAAAGCTTCCTAGTATTCATTACCTATAGGAAGTAGTCCTAGCCTTCTCCATCAAATAGGGATTCAAGCATCACATGAAAACATCTATAGATATCATAAAATTATGACACCCTCAATTGGGTTGAGCTTCAATTTGAGATTGTGGTGAAGATATAAAACTCCATTTCTGTAGATAGGGTTTGGCTATAAGAAGAGTAGAGATGGGAATCTCTACTACACTCACCCCCACTAAAACCTGCACATCGTGCTCAATGGGCCAAGAAGTACTTGTTTTCCACTTCAAAGATAATATCATCTTGCATGTGAAAAATCAGCTTCATCGATTATGTGCATGGGATAGAAAAGAAAGTGCATGTGCATTGCCATGTAGTGGCCTTGTACATGCATACTTTAAATGCATTATGATCACAATGGTACATTGACATGGTAATTGGCATATGGAGAAGAGGTTTCATCTCCAAAGTCAAAGTCTATTTCAAAAGTTCATTATGCATTTACAATTCAAATTGGTGCAATTGGACATGCACCTATTGGATAGGAAAATTCTGTGCACATACATTTTCAAGCATGCATATGATAGATGCAATGGTTTAAAATCATGGTGCA
This sequence comes from Ceratopteris richardii, assembly GCA_020310875.1. Lineage (NCBI taxonomy): Eukaryota > Viridiplantae > Streptophyta > Polypodiopsida > Polypodiales > Pteridaceae > Ceratopteris > Ceratopteris richardii. The sequence goes on along the minus strand of MU262631.1, from coordinate 1,877 downwards.
AACATGGAAACATTTCTCATAGTTTCTAATCAAAGAAGCTTACACTCACAACTCTCCTCTCATTTCCAATCATAACTTAACCTACTCTTATTCATGTTATTTACAAACATAATTCATTTGCAAATGAATGTGCATCGATGGGAATAAAAGCATGTGTATAGACATTCTTTATGCATACTTTAGATGCAATGCAACTCAAGTGGTGCGAAAAAAAATAAAAATAAAATGTGGGCTTGGATTCCTAAAAGAGACTTAGTAAAAGCTATTGTCTTCATTTAGTTCTCTTTCAATTTTTCTTTACATGTTCAAATATAAAATCATAACTTCCATTATTTTCCACCTATCTCGATCTCAAAAACATGGTTGATCAATTCTTCATAAACATTAACCCAATAATTACATACATTTCAAAAGCAATACTTATCATTTAGTTTTTATTGGACTTTACTAGTCGTCTTGGTCATCTTCCTTCTAGTCTTCTCTGGTGGTTCCATAAAAAACATACAAACATTAGTGCAAACAACTTGATAACATGTTAGTCTCACTACAAATCCCTCATATAATCCCATCAGCTCTTTGGATCAATTCATCTTCATCTTCCATACCTACAAAATAGATTCTCAAAACACATTAGTAGGCATTTCCCAACAGAATAAACGGCATTTGTTTTTCATTAAAAGTTTCTTGTACTAAGAACTTGCTAGTTTTCTTTTTCATATCTAAGGACAAATAGAATCATTAAAATTCATGTCCATTCATTTCATGATTTTATCAACTATTCCTGCTACTTTTGTCCTATCTGTATGTTCAACAGCGAGTCGTAACAAACGAGAACTATGTCATAAAAAGAGAACACCTTCTTCAAAAATTAAGCAAATGGAAGCTTATGTTTAAGATTCCTATATACCAGTGTACATATATTTCAAAAATGAAGTGAAAATATGTGATTTTTTGACATTTTTCGTCATTTTCTCATAAAAAAAGAGCTTAAAATGTAGTCAAAATTTCACTAGATAAGACATTGACATGTCCAAAATCTATATGATAAGACATTGACATGTCTAATATCTATATAAAGAATATAAAACTGAATAATTCTTATACAAAAATAACATTTAAGACATATTTTCAATGGGTAGATACCTGATTGTTATTCAAAATTGCTACAAAGCATGGTTTCATTAACCAAACTAATTCGAGGCATTTACATAAGCACTAAAAATGTTGGAGAGTTTCAATGCAACTCACAACTATGTCGATCTATGTCTACACCCTCATCATCTGATGTACTTGATTCAGTCTCATACTGTTGAGAGCTCTCTTCTTCTTCTTCTTCTATATCCACAAGAGCTCTATCTTCATCCACGTACATACCAAATTCTGTAGGATCATGCACAAATCTTCTTGTTTGCCTATGATTTCCTGTACCACATACATCTGGAAGCTTTTGTTTTATCATATTGATGGTTGCTTTCCTCAAGTGACCTCTTTTTGTCAAGGAAAAGTTATAAAAAAGAATATTTACATCATCCATTTTAATAGTGGATGTGCTTTGAATATTCTTTTTCTTTTTTGAGCCTGTTTGTCTAGTATCACACACCATTTCTAAGTTATATTTACCTCTCAATGCATTACTACTTTTAGTGTAATACCAATGCACCATCAAAGCCTCTATTCTTCTCTGATCAATATCTTTAGTTATCTCTAAAACCTTTGCAATCCAAAATGTTCTGGTAGCCTCATCACCATCAGCAAGTACTGCAACAAGTGTTCCAACATTTATCTCTATTAAACTTCCTTGCCATCTTGCTTCTGCCTGTTTTTTCATCCTTGGGCCTACATAAATATTTCTTTCTGGTGGATGTATAAAACTTTGA
>MU262630.1:52500-61712 GCA_020310875.1 Ceratopteris richardii | reverse complement strand
GAGGAAAAGAAACAACCAAAAGGTATGGGTTTTGAACCTCATTAGTAACTAAACATTCTATCTACATAGCACAAGACATAAACCAAGAGGAGCCATCATCCTTTGAAGAGGCCAAAGCAAAAACAGAATGGAAGCATGCAATGAAGAAAGAGATTGAAGCACTTGAGGAAAACAACACTTGGGATTTGGTGCCCAAAGACTTCATCCATGAAGGTAATAGGCTCAAGATGGGTCTATAAACTCAAGAAGAATTCTGATGATTCCATTAACAGGTATAAGGCAAGGCTTGTAGCAAAAGGCTTTGCACAAACTCAAGGAATTGATTATGAGAAGACCTTCTCTCCTGTGGCAAAGATGCCTACTAATAGGGTTTTGCTTAGTATTGCCTCTTCTAAGAATTGGAAGATACTTCAACTAGATGTAAAGAATGCATTCTGAATGGTTGGATAACAGAAGAGGTATATATGGCACAACCACCTGGTTTTGAGAATCAAGTTTATCCTGATTATGTGTGTAAACTTAACAAATCATTGTATGGTCTCAAGCAAGCTCCAAGATCTTGGAATTTCAGACTTGTTTCATTCTTGCAGGAAAAGGCTTTCAACCAAGCAAGGCAGATCCTTCACTCTTTATCAAAAAGAGTAATTCTGAGGTCATCTACTTATGTGTATATGTAGATGATATTATATTGACAGGAAATGATGCAGATGGTATGAAGAATATCAAAGATCAGATGAGAGAAGAGTTCAAGATAAGTGATTTGGGTTCACTTACCTACTTCCTAGGTTTGGAAGTTGTCTACAAAGATCATGGTTTGTTTCTCACTCAAAGAAAGTACATTAAGGACATGTTGGCAAAATTCAAGATGCAAGATTGTAAAATTGCATGTACTCCAATGGAGGTCAATCACAAATTGAGCTCACATGAAGGTGATCTCATAAAGGACATCACATCATATCAAAGTCTAGTGGGTAGTCTCAACTATGCCACATTGACAAGAGTAGATATATGTTATAGTGTGAGTGTGCTAAGTCAATTTATGCACACACCAAGGAAACCACATATGGATGCTGCCAAAAGGATTCTCAAGTATCTCAAAGGAACCATAAATGAAGGACTTTTATTATCCTTATGTATCTCATTTAGATTTGAAGCTATTTTTTGATGCAGATTGGGATGGCTCCAAAGAAGATAGAAGGAGCACTTCAGGTTATCTTACCTTTGCAGGTTCAAAGCTTATTTCATGGTCATCCAAGAAGCAACCCACACTTGCTCTCTCTTCTAATGAAACTGAATATAGAGGTCTTGCCATAGCTACTCAGGAAGCTATGTGGATGAAGACATTTTTCAAAGATCTTGGATTGGAGTTTGGAACTCCAACTATTTATGGTGACAATATGAGTTCTATTCATTTGGCTGCTAATCCTATTATTCATACAAGGACTAAACATATTGAAGTTCATTATCACTATGTACGAGAGAAGGTTCTAAGCAAAGAGGTTCAAATATCATATGTGTCCACTCATCAACAATGTGTAGATATTCTAACCAAAGCATTGGATCGTACAAAGCTTTGGAAATTCAAGGCTATGAATGGTTTGCAGGTAATCTTGGAAGATTGAAGACCTCAAGCATACTTGGCTTGAGGGGGAGCTGTTGGAGCAAGTCTATGACAAGCCTAAGTATTTGAGTCCCACAAAGTCATAGAAGAAGCTTTAAAATGAAGACTATGAAAAGTTCACTTGTGAACTACCTCTTGTAACTTTTGAAGAGTTTACTTAATGTAAAAGTGAGAAAACCTTAAGATGGTGAGTCCACTTGATAAAAAAGGGAAAGAGGAGCCACGAATTCATGATTTGTGGTAGGTAGAGAATCAAATCAATCACTAATTGATTGGAGAGTGATTGAGGGAAGTTAGCCTCCCAAACTCGACTATAAATAGATGGCAGTTTTAGTCGTGGTTAGAGAGACCTATGTGAAGACCTCCAAGAGTTGATCTTTATGCCATATCAAGGTGTGATTATGTTGGTGCAATTCAAGCCTTAACATTTGGCTTGGATCCCTTGAAGGATATCTCTATATGAAGCAAGAGCCATAGGAACTTACTCTTATGACTTATTACCATTTTATCTCTTGTAAAAGTCTAAATGACTTGGCATGTAAATGATCACACCTACTTGATTGGATTCGTGGAAATTAGAATGTATAAGTGGAGAGAATATCTCCCTACTTTTAGATGAGTGATTATAGGGAGCCTTAGTTTGAATTTGAAATTCAAATACATCTCCATCACATATATAAGTCAATGGAAAAAACTCGCGGCATAAGAGGGTGAACTTCCGAGCTCCATTTTCACTATCTCTGAGTGTGTGAGTGCTACACTATAGCCTACACATCTCCAACTCATTAGGCTATGTCTATCAAGCCAATGAGATTGTACATTTTTGTGAACTAATAGGAAGATTTACATTCACTATCTCTGGTTTTCTCTGATTCATCATCTCCAAGTCTGTCAACTTCAAAGAGGCATATCTCAGTGCATACTGAACCAAATCAAGTGATTCAAGGCTTGTTGGAACCAGCTCAAAGTATTCTACAAGACTACAAAATTTGAAGAACATTGGATCAGCCTTCTCGGAGAAATCTAGATCGAAGTGGTCTCTGGTATTTCTCTGCACAACTCCTAAAAAGTCGGGGGTGACTATATTTTTGCTAAACTTATTTCTCAGAGTATAGTTCATCATTTCTTCTCATTCCACTTGCAAATGGTAGCTTGTAAAGCTAATTTAATATGTCCAGAAGGAATTTGATCAATTGTAAGTGTGCTGGTCATACTGAGTGAAAGGCTGAGCCGGTGTCAATACCAAAATAGCAAGTTTTCTTGATTTTTTGAAGTCTCAAGTAGTCTGTTTTGAATTGATCATTACACATATCATCTGCAAAGTACATATATGCTTTCTTGGTATCATTTGGAAGCTAATCAAGTGTACTAAGCATTCCTGGAGTCATAGAGGGGTGGTGTGAAGCAGGTTTAGCAACACCTCCTCAATCTCTGAGTGCATCCAACCATCCTCTCCCAACAGTGGTATCAGAGCAAATAAGGTAACATGGGAGATGGTTTTCCCTCTTTCATTGACAAATTGGACAGGAACGATTACCAAGCTTGGTCTCTAAGGATGAAGACCTATCTACAAGGAAGAAGCTTATTTGGATTCATATCAGGAGATGAGGAATTGCCGTCATTCAAAGCTAGAGGACTACCCACCAAGGATGAACAAGAGAGGCTCAACACATGGTGTGCAAAAGATGCATTGGCAAGGTCTTATCTTCTTAACTCTATATCTGATTTCCTTTTACCTCACATCAGGAATTGCAAGACTTCCCAAGAAACTTGGGAAACCTTGTCAACATATTTTTCATCAAATACAAGGGCCAGAAAGAATCAACTATGCATTGAATTCACTACTCTTAGGAAGCAATCAAAACAATCAGTTTCAGATTTTTTCACTAGGGTCAAAGACATTGCAGGCCAGCTGGCAAGTATTAGAGAAGAGATTGAAGAGGAACAAATAGTAAGGCAGGTAATCAATGGACTAAAAGCTGATGACAAATGGGAGAGCTTTACCACAGCAATGGACCTATACATGGACATACATGCTCCTGATCTAACAACTCTGATTGGTCAACTCTTCACACATGAAGCAAAGCTTACAAGGAATGGAGAGCAATCAAAAGGTAACAACCCCTCTGCTCTATACACTGATAAGAAGGTTAAAGATAAGGGTAAAAGTAAGAAGGTTGATGAAGAAGGCTCTACCTCCCAAGCAAACTATGCAGGGAGAGGTAGATCTTCAAGAGGTAGAGGTAGAGGAGGTAAGCAAGGTAGGGGGAGACCCTACAACGCATCACCATGCAACATTTGTTAATTGTCTAACCATACCACAGATGAGTGCTACAGAAATTATAAAAATCAGAGAGGAAGAGGCTATCAAAGAGGTGGATACTCTCAAGGTAGAGGCAGGTTCAACCAACACCAAGGCTACAATGGATACAACAATCAGTACAACAACAATTACAACCACAAACACAATGGTAACTTCCAAGGTGGATACAGAAATAGGAAGGACTACAACAACTACACAGAGGAGCAAGATGACTCCCTATTGATCATGAATATGACCTCTAAGTTAGGTATCAATGATGATCACTTATTCTATATTGATTCAGGATGTTCTAATCATGTAGCTGGTAATGTGGCACTACTTTCTGATTTGGAAGAACCCAAGGGCAAACATCAAGTGCAGACAGGTGATGATACTAAGCATTCTGTTGTAAAGGTTGGTAATGTAAAGACTAGTGATGGTAATCAGAACTTATTGAGCAGAGTACTTTATGTCCCAACTATTACCAAGAATCTAATGAGTGTAGGTCAGATTGTGGAAAAAAGTTTATAGGTCAGGTTCAATCAACATGGAGCATATGTGGAGGACCCAAGACATGGATTCAAAAGGATAGCCAAGGGAGAAAAATCAGGTAGATTGTTTACTTTTGAGCTAGAAGACACCAAAAATATTGCCTTATACAATTACAAGGATCAAACACTCTCAGAATTGGAAATTTGGCACAAGAGGTTAGGTCACATAGGTGAAAGGACCCTAAAGCAAATGAGCAGGGATCAATGTGTGCTTGGGATACCCAATGTACCCAAGCAACACATGATTTACAAGTGTGGTGCTTGTCAATTTGGTAAGTCTCACAGGTTACCTTATATAAGGAAAGGTCTTATGCATGGAGACTACCTAGACTTGGTGCACACAGATGTTTGGGGACCTAGCAAGGACCCTTCCATTTCAGGATCAAGGTATTATGTGTCCTTCATTGATGATTTTAGCAGATGGACTGTGTTATACTTTATGAAGCATAAGGATGAAGTATTTAATTGTTTCAAAAGATATCTTGCACTAGTTGAAAATCAAACAGGTAGAAACTTGAAGAGGCTAAGGTCAGATGGAGGAGGTGAATACTTCTCCAATGAATTTGAAGACTTCTTGCAGGAAAGAGGCATCAAGAGAGAGATAACCACAAGGTACTCACCTGAACAAAATGGGTTAGCTGAAAGAAGGAATAGACTCATTGTTGAAACAGCTAGGTCTATGCTTAATGAAAAGAAATTACGAAATTATCTTTGGGCAGAGAGTGTATCTACTGCCACCTATCTCATTAACAGGTTGCCATCAAAGTCACTTGATGGAATGACACCTTATGAAGCTTGGCATGGTAAGAGACCATCATTGGATCATTGCAAAATCTTTGGTTGTGTTGCATATGTGCATATTCCCTCACAGGTAAGGGGAAAGCTAGACCCTAAAGCTGAAAAATGTATCTTCATTGGTTATGACTTGAACCAGAAAGGGTACAGATTCTACAACCCCTCAAACAAAGGTTTCAAGGTAAGCAAAGATGTCATCATTGATGAGAATGACTCATGGTATGAGAATGAATGCAGGAAGGTTAGTCTACCTTATGACATGGAAGAAGACTTTCCAAAGCTTACCAAGGAGGAACCAATCCAGAAAGAAGACTCAAGCTCAGATGATGATGACACAATTAATCTTGAGGAATTCAAGGCATGGAAGTCCAAAGGAAAGATGAAGATGAAGAAGCTAGAGGATATAGTTGAGGAGATCTCAGAGAGAAAGTAAGAAGCCTATCAGATATGGGTATGACACTTCTCTTGTAACTAAGCATTCTGTATATCTTGCAAAGGATCTATTGAATGAAGAACCAGGTTCATATGAGGAGGCAATCACCAAACCAGAATGGAAAGAAGCTATCGATGAAGAAATAGAGGCTCTCAAGGAGAGTGTCACATGGGACTTGGTACCCAAGAAGGACTCTATGAAGGTGATAGGATCCAGATGGATCTACAAACTCAAGAGGAACTTGATGGTACAATCAACAGGTATAAAGCTAGGTTGGTAGCCAAGGGTTTTGCACAAACCCAAGGCATTGATTATGAGGAGACATTTTCTCCTGTGGCCAAGATGCCAACAATCAGAATTTTGGTGAGTGTAGCTGCATCCAAGAATTGGAACATGTACCAATTAGATGTCAAGAATGCTTTCTTGAATGGATGGATATCTGAAGAAGTCTACATGTCACAACCACCTGGTTATGAAGATCCCAAGAAGGTAAACTATGTTTGTAAATTGAAGAAGGCTCTATATGGTTTGAAGCAGGCACCTAGAGCATGGAATTACAGGTTGACAACATATCTCCAAGACCAAGGATTTGTGATGAGTAAAGCAAACACTTCTCTATTCATAAAGAGGAGAAATACAGAGGTAATTCTACTTGTGTGTTTATGTTGATGACATCATCATTACAGGCAATGATGTCAATGGGATTAGAATCATCAAAGGACAGATGATGAAGGAGTTCAAGATCAATGATCTTGGACTATTGAAATACTTGTTAGGTCTTGAGTTAATCTACACTAATTCATGTATATATATTACTCAAAAGAAGTATGTACAGGATATGGTCAAGAAGTTTAATTTGCAGGATGCTAAAGTCTCAAGCACTCCTATGGAGGTCAACCTAAAGCTTAGTGCTCATGAAGGTGATGAAGTCCAAGACATTAGAGGATACCAAAGTATGGTAGGTAGTTTGAATTATGCTACCTTGACCAGAATTGACATAGCATATGGAGTTAGTGTGCTAAGCCAATTCATGCACAAACCAAGGGTCCCTCACCTAGAGGCAGCAAAGAAGATCTTGAAGTATCTAAAGGGAACTCAGAACCATGGTTTGTACTTTCCTTATACATCAGATATTGACATTAAAGTATATTTAGATGCAGATTGGGCAGGATGCAAGGATGATAGGAGAAGCACATCAGGATACATATGTTTTGCAGGTGATTAACCTATTTCTTGGTCAGCCAAGAAACAACCTACAGTAGCTTTGTCATCTACTGAAGCAGAGTATAGAGGGCTAGCCAATTCCACTCAAGAAGCTATCTGGTTGAAGCTTTTGTATACAGAGTTAGGTCTATATACTAGACCTCCAATCATCTTTGGAGATAACACAAGCTCTCTTCACCTTGTAGCTAATCCAATATATCATGCTAGGACAAAACACATAGAGGTTCATTACCACTATGTGAGAGAAAAATTGCTTAGCAAAGACATTCAATTGACTTATGTGTCCACTAATATGCAATGTGCAGATTTACTTACTGAAGCTTTGGATGGAAACAAGTTATGCAGATTCAAATCCATGATTGGATTGTAGGATGTGATTGAAGAATGAAGCTGAAGACTTGAGCCAAAATGTTTGGCTTGAGGGGGAGCTGTTGGTGCAATTCAAGCCTTAACATTTGGCTTGGAACCCTTGAAGGATATCTCTATATGAAGCAAGAGCCATAGGAACTTACTCTTATGACTTATTACCATTTTATCTCTTGTAAAAGTCTAAATGACTTGGCATGTAAATGATCACACCTACTTGATTGGATTCGTGGAAATTAGAATGTATAAGGGGAGAGAATATCTCCCTACTTTTAGATGAGTGATTATAGGGAGCCTTAGTTTGAATTTGAAATTCAAATACATCTCCATCACATATATAAGTCAATGGAAAAAACTTGCGGCATAAGAGGGTGAACTTCCGAGCTCCATTTTCACTATCTCTGAGTGTGTGAGTGCTACACTATAGCCTACACATCTCCAACTCATTAGGCTATGTCTATCAAGCCAATGATATTGTACATTTTTGTGAACTAATAGGAAGATTTACATTCACTATCTCTGGTATCCTCTGAGTCATCATCTCCAAGTCTGTCAACTTCAAAGAGGCATATCTCAGTGCATACTAAACCAAATCAACTGATTCAAGTCTTGTTGGAACCAGCTCAACGTATTCTTAGACAGTAAGTTGAATCCAACAAGCTTTAAATCACTGAATTTGGATAAGTAAACATTGAGAAACACCTCTGACAAGATGAGTGAAAAAGTCGGGTACCTGACAGAGAGGTGAAGATGAACAGACCCTGTTGACTTCAAATGAACATAACTGAAGATTGCAACATTCAAATGACATGAAAATTTATGAGCATATATTAGACTTATAGAGCTAACTTTACCAAGTCAAATCACTGAAAATGATGCACCAAGCTCAGAGAAAACATCTCTGCAAGCTGACTGAGAAAACTGAGAGTAATGGTAGTGAGTAGTACACTTCACAAGAACATGGAAAGATGAAACCAAATAATCATGAAAATGAAAGTATACTTCTTGTACAATACAATGACTTACTGATACATATGTGTGCCTTGTAATCACACCTTGATATGGCATAAAGCTCAGCTCTTGGAGGTCTTCACATAGGTCTCTCTAACCACGACTAAAACTGCCATCTATTTATAGTTGAGTTTGGGAGGCTAACTTCCCTCAATCACTCTCCAATCAATCAATGATTGATTTGATTCTCTACCTACCACAAATCACGAATTCGTGGCTCCTCTTTCCATTCTTGATCAAGTGGACTCAACCACTTAAGATTCTCTTACTTTTACATTAAGTAAACTCTTCAAAAGTTACAAGAGGTAGTTCACAAGTGAACTTTACATAGTCTTCTTTTTAAAACTTCTTCTAAGACTTTGTGAGACTCAAGCCAATACTTAGGCTTGTCATAGACTTGCTCCAACAGTAGGCTCACTAGTTGTGGTTATGTGTGATTTGTTCAGGATCCTTCGTTCACGGAGAGACTCCTTGTCTGCTCGCCTATGGGTCATGTACCTAATTGCAAATCTAATAGGGCAAAAATACCTCTCACAGAAATGCAAAGGTCCCACCGTGCGTGCCAAACTGTAGAGGAGGTATTGGGGTATTCCCTTTTATTAAGAGTAGAGAATAAGCACTTCCAGTACGTCGCCTACTCAAGGGGGGTTCTCTTTAAGGAAGTATACCTTTTAACATTTCTGAGAGCAGATAGATGTAAATGACTGTACAAAGTTGTAAATACTCCAGAGTATTTTAACAACAAATGACCAAGGAAGACCGTACACTTCTTGATTCGAAACAGATGATTACAAGATTGGTCAAAGTGATGCTCAAAAGATCATGCTCAGGGCTAACATACCACTCCAGAGCTAAACCACAACAATGTAATAGATTCTTCTGATCAGTACAATGGACCAATTATATGCA
>MU262630.1:0-47500 GCA_020310875.1 Ceratopteris richardii | reverse complement strand
CTCCAATCGTGATTGTTCCAAAGAAAAATAAACAGTTCCGAATCTGTGTGGATTACCGGAAATTGAATGCGGCCACGGTGCCTGATCCATTTCCTCTCCCCTTTCTTGACACAATGCTAGATAGCGTGGCCGGACATGAGATGTATTCATTTCTCGATGGTTACAATGGTTATAACCAGGTGCGAATGGCAGAACAAGACATACCCAAAACAACTTTTATTACGAATTGGGGTGCTTATGCTTGTACAGATATGTGGTTTGGATTAAGGAATGCTCCAAGCACATTCCAACGGTGTATGCAAGAAAGTTTTTCACCCTATCTGACTACTTTTATGCAAGTCTATTTGGAAGACTTTTCTTTATTCGGCAAGATCTTGGCGCACCTGTATCATTGACGGTGCTGTTTTGAAAAATGCCGTGAATACCGATTATGCTTGAATCCGAAAAAATCTGTGTTTGCGGTTTCTTGTGGCAAACTCCTTGGCCACATTATCTCTGAGCAAGGCATACAAGTTGATCCAGACAAAGTTGCAGCCGTGTTGTAGGCACCAGTTGTTGGTGCATTTTACCCAAGCCTACATGCTTCATATGCTTGATATTATCCTCATTTGTAAGTCACATGAGTAGTCATGTGAACACCTCTTGTAAAAGAGTACATTTTATCTCTTGTAAATGGAAAAAGAAAAAAAGGAAAAGGATGGCTTACCTCATGCATGATGTAAAAGCAATTTCGTGGCTCTAACTACCAAAACCCATGACTTTTTGAGCTGAGAGAATATCTCCTAACTTTGGGGCTCACTTTTAGGTGGAGCCATTCGAATTCTAATTCAAAACTCCCTCCAAGAATAACTATAAAAGGAGCAAGAAGGAAGAGGCGATTAGCAAGCCTTGTACGTGACCACTTTATATCATTTTGTAGAGATTGAAGAGCTTACTCCATAGCTCTATCATTCTACTCCCATTGTGCAAAGATTCATTGCCAATGTGGTTGTAATCATATATGAATTTATACATTTATTTTCATCTACTTCTCTGTTTTGTTCTCTGCTATACTCACTCAGAGCAGTACCTTCAGAAGGTCATATCTCGACTTTTACTCATTTTGTTTCACTGATTTAATGTGCATTGGATAGCTCTTACTGTCTAGTTTGTGCATATCAATTTTCAAGGTCATTGGATTTAGAATTTTGGAGATATCTTCATTTTACTCCTCACTGGTTTATATTTACAGAGCCCCGAGAATGGTGGGCATGTTCTAGAAATTGATGAAACTTGTTCTCAGTGCTCAGTCGATCATTTGACGTTTTTTAACTTGGATTGGGAAGCTTGCTATGTCTATTTGCTATTCCCAAAAGGAATTGTTCTAATTCCTACCAGGTTGAGAGCATTGTTCATTTTTTCTAGCAAGGGTATGTCCAAAAATAGCAAGTTTTGGGAGCTAGTCATTTCACAACTAGTATGTCTTGACTTAAACTTTTGGGATACATGTTCCAAAGTACTTGGCTGATATTTTGGTGGATTTAGGAAGCTTAAAGGGTCTACTAATCAACTCTGAACTCTCAGTTGGCTGGTGTGAAGCTGGTTGTAGGAGCACCTACTCATCTTTGGATTGCATCCACCATCTCCCTTCATAGTGGTATCAGAGCATAGTCAAGCAACATGTTAGATGGATTTCCATCAACAATTGACAAATTGGATCGAAACAACTACCCAGCATGGTCTCTAAGGATGGAGGCTTACCTTCAAGGGAGGAATCTATATGGATTCATATCCGGAGATGAAGCAATGCCAACCATGAGGAACAAAGGGCAACCATCACATGAAGAAGTGGAAGGACTTTCGAATTGGTGTTCGAAGGATGCACTTGCAAGGTCCTATATTCTAAACTCAATCTCTGATTTTCTTTTAGCTCACGTCAAGGGATGTAAGACATCAAGATAAACCTGGAATGCACTTGCTTCTTTCTTCTCTTCCAACACTCGAGCAAGGAAGAACCAATTGTGGATGGAGTTCACAACAATGAAGAAAAGCCCGAAGCAAAATATGATTGATTATGTCACAAAGATGAAGGAGATTTCCGACCAACTTGGAAGCATTGGAGAGGTAATTGAAGAGGAGCAAATCATAAGACAAATCCTGAATGGAATCAAAGCAGACGACAAGTGGGAGTCATTCACAACAGCCATGGATTTATATATGGATATGCATGTACCCGACCTCAACACACTCATGGGCCAACTCTTGACTCATGAAGCAAAGATTAGCAAAGGTGGTGAGTCCTCAAGAGGTAATCAAACTTCTGCCTTATATTCTAATAAAGCTAAGGTCAAGGACAAGTCAAAGAATAGGAAGAATGAAGATGAAGGAAGCTCTTTCCAAGCAAACTTTGTAGGTAGAGTAAGAGCTAGAGGAAGAGGCAGAGGTGGAAAGCAAGGCAGGGGGAGATTTCAATCATCTCAACCTTGCAACATATGTGGCTTATCTAACCATACTACTGAAGAATGTTTCAGGAACACGAGGAACTCAAGAGGAAGAGGATTCAATAGGGGTGGCTATGGATCAAATAGAGGCAGGTACAATGGAGGCTACAACAACAACAACTACTACAACAACAATTACAACAACAACAACTATCAAAGTGGCCATAGAGGAAGAAGAGACTACAATAACTATTAAGAGGACCAAAGTCAAGAAGATTCATTATTGATTATGAATCTATCAGCGAAGAAGGGTAAGGATGATGATCACATATTTTACATTGACTCGGGATGCTCGAACCATGTAGCAGGAAATGTGGCTTTACTTTCTCATTTGGAAGATCCTCATAACAAGCATGAAGTGCAGATAGGAGATGACACAAAGAACTCAGTGGAGAAGATAGGTAATGTGAAGACATCAGATGGGAATATGAACCTCTTAAGCAAAGTCTTGTATGTCGCTACAATTACCAAAAATTTAATAAGTGTTGGACAGATTGTTGAAAAAGGATTGCAGGTTAGATTCAACCGATTTGGAGCATATGTTGAAGACCCAAGGCAAGGCTTTCGAAGGATTGCCAAAGGAGAAAAGACAGGAAGGCTTTTCACTTTTGAAGTGGAAGATACAAAGAACATAGCTTTGTTTAGCTATGGATCTCAAACTCTAACAAAGTTGGAGATATGGCACAAGAGGCTTGCTCACATTGGTGAGAGGACACTCAAACAGATTTGCAGGGACCAAAGTGTACTTGGTTTGCCTAATATCACAAGGCAACACATGATTTATAAGTGTGAAGCTTGTCAACTCGGCAAGGCTCATAGACAACCTTTCAATAAGAAAGGATATATGTATCAAAATCCTTTGGATCTAGTGCACACGGATGTGTGGGGTCCAAGTAAGGAGCCATCTATATCAGGCTCAAGATATTATGTGTCTTTCATAGATGATTGTAGTAGGTGGATCATTCTGTTTTTCATGAAGCACAAGGATGAAGTGTTTAATTGCTTTAAGAAGTATATTGCTCTTGTTGAAAACCAAACAGGTAGGAGTTTGAAACGACTCAGATCAGATGGTGGAGGAGAATACTTCTCTTCTGAATTTGATGCCTTCTTGCATGAAAGAGGCATTAAAAGGGAAGTCACTACAAGGTATACACCCGAACTCAATGGTGTAGTAGAGAGGAGGAATAGAGCTATTGTCGAAGCTGCAAGGTCCATGCTCAACGAAAAGGGATTGCCAAACTACCTATGGGCAGAGGCTGTGTCGACAGCCACATATCTCATAAATAGACTTCCATCTAAGTCACTAGATGGAACCACTCCATATGAAGTGTGGAATGGAAGAAGACCTAGTCTAGAGCATTGTAAAATCTTTGGATGCTTAGCCTATGCTCACATTCCTTCTCAAGTAAGAGGGAAATTGGATCCCAAGGCAGAGAAGTGCGTATTTATTGGTTATGACCAAAACCAAAAAGGATATAGATTGTACAATCCAACCAATAAAGGATTTTCTGTGAGTAGAGATGTAATTTTTGATGAAAACAAATCATGGTTTGATGATGATAGGAAAGTGAAGCTGCCATATGACTTGGATGAAGATTTTCCATCACTTCAACCAAAGGAGCCAAAGCAGATTGAAGAAAGTGATTCGGAGATTGGCCTAGAGGACTTGGAAAGACTAAAGCTATGGAAGAACAAAGGTAAAGCAAAGATGCAGGATGCTACATATGGACCCGAGAGCTCACATCAACCACTTAGAAGGTCTTCGAGGGAGAAGAAGAAACCAAAGAGGTTTGGTTATGATACTTCTTTGGTCACCAAGCACTCAATCTACATTGCAAAAGATTCAACCAATGAAGAGCCTACCACATTCGAAGAAGCACAAAGCAAGAAAGCTTGGAGAGATGCAATGGATGAAGAAATGGAAGCCTTGAAGGAGAATGACACTTGGGAGCTTGTACCTAACAAGCCATCTATGAAGATAATTGGATCTCGATGGATATACAAAATCAAGAGGAATCCAGATGGAAGTATAAATAGACACAAAGCAAGGTTAGTTGCTAAAGGGTTTGCTCAAACCCATGGTATTGATTATGAGGAGACTTTCTCTCCTGTTGCAAAAATGCCTTTAGTTAGGGTTCTCATTAGTCTTACTGCATCTAGAAATTGGAATCTTTATCAACTTGATGTAAAGAATGCTTTCTTGAATGGATGGATTTCTGAGGAAGTGTATATGGCACAACCTCCTGGATATGAGGATGCACATCATCCTATGTATGCAAACTAAAGAAAGCTTTGTATGGATTGAAGCAAGCTCCAAGAGCTTGGAATTTCTGATTGGTGACTTATTTGCAGGACCAAGGATTCAAAGCTAGCAAGGTGGATACCTCTTTGTTTATAAAGAGGAATGGATCTGAAGTGATCTATTTATGTGTGTATGTTGATGACATTATTATCACAGGCAATGATCTTGAAGGAATCAAACAAGTAAAGAGTCAAATGAAGGAGGAGTTCAAAATAAGTGACCTCGGACCACTCACTTATTTTCTTGGATTGGAGTTGATCTATAGAGATTCAGGTATATACATCACACAAAGGAAGTATGTCCATGACATGCTTGTCAAGTTCAAGATGGAAAATACCAAGCGTGCAGGTACACCTATGGAGCAAATTCATAAGCTTAGTGCTTATGAAGGAGAGCCAATTGAAGACATCACAAGCTATCAAAGCTTGGTTGGAAGTTTGAACTATGCAACACTCACAAGGGTGGATATATGCTATAGTGTTAGCATATTGAGTCAGTTTATGCATAAGCTGAGAAGACCACATATGGAAGCGGCCAAGAGAGTCCTCAAGTACCTAAAGGGGACCATGAATGAAGGTTTGTTCTATTCATATACTTCAGATATTGAGCTAAAGGTCTACTCAGATGCAGATTGGGCTGGATCTAAAGATGATAGAAGAAGCACATCAGGGTATATATCATTTGCAGGTTCAAAAATCATTTCTTGGTCATCGAAGAAGCAACCAACCGTGGCATTATCTTCTACTGAAGCATAATATAGAGGTTTGGCTAATGCAACTCAAGAAATCATGTGGTTAAAGTCTTTGTACACAAATTTTGGACTTCATTCTTCAACACCTCATATTTTTGGTGACAACACAAGCTCACTACATCTAGCAGCTAATCCGGTATACCATGATAGAACCAAGCATATTGAAGTCCACTACCATTATGTAAGGGAGAAGCTAATGAGCAAGGATATTCAACTATCCTATGTCTGTACAGATATGCAACATGCCGACATGTTGACTAAAGCTCTTAATGGTACAAAGTTAAGTAGATTCAAGTTGATGATTGGCTTGCAGGAAATCAAGGACAATTGAAGACTTATTTGGAGGCCAAGCATGTTAGGCTTGAGGGGGAGCTGTTGGTGCATTTTACCCAAGCCTACATGCTTCATATGCTTGATATTATCCTCATTTGTAAGTCACATGAGTGGTCATGTGAACACCTCTTGTAAAAGAGTACATTTTATCTCTTGTAAATGGAAAAAGAAAAAAAGGAAAAGGATGGCTTACCTCATGCATCATGTAAAAGCAATTTCGTGGCTCTAACTACCAAAACCCATGACTTTTTGAGCTGAGGGAATATCTCCTAACTTTGGGGATCACTTTTAGGTGGAGCCATTCGAATTCGAATTCAAAACTCCCTCCAAGAATAACTATAAAAGGAGCAAGAAGGAAGAGGTGATTAGCAAGCCTTGTACATGACCACTTCGTGTCATTTTGTAGAGATTGAAGAGCTTACTCCATAGCTCTATCATTCTACTCCCATTGTGCAAAGATTCATTGCCAATGTGGTTGTAATCATATATGAATTTATACATTTATTATCATCTACTTCTCTGTTTTGTTCTCTGCTATACTCACTTAGAGCAGTACCTTCAGAAGGTCATATCTTGCATTTTACTGACTCTTTTTCAGTGACTTAATGTGGGTTGGATAGTTCTTACTGTCTAGTTTCTGCATATCAATTTTCAAGGTCATTGGATTTATAGTTTTGGAGATATCTGCATTTTACTGCTCACTAGTCTATCTCTGCAGAGCCCCGAGAATGGTGGGCATGTTCCAGAAATTGATGAAACTTGTTCTCAGTGCTCAGTCCATAATTTGAAGTGTTTTAACTTGGATTGGGAAGCTTGCTAAGTCTATTTGCTATGCCCAAAAGGAATTTTTCTAATTCCTACCAAGTTGAGAGCACTGTTTATTTTTTCCTGCAGGTGTATGTCCAAAAATAGCAAGTTTTGGGAGCTAGTCATTTCGCAACTAGTCTTTCTTGACTTAAACTTTTGGGATACATGTTCCAAAGTACGTGGCTGATATTTTGGTGGATTTAGGAAGCTTAAAGGGTCTACTAATCAACTCTGAAGTCTCAGTTGGCTAGTGTGAAGCTGGTTGTAGTAGCACCTACTCATCTTTGGATTGCATCCACCATCTCCCTTCACACCAGTCCCCACAACCCCAAAAGAAGTTATGTGATTCCTGGGCCAGATTCGGTGGCATGGCCGCCATTTTCGGTGGTTAGCCCATTTGGCAACACCACTTAATCGGCTAATGAATAGTACTCCACGATAGTTCGAATGGACTCCAGAATGCCAAACTGCCTTTGATCATTTAAAAGGATTATTGACTCAGGCCCCCATTCTGCAACCCCCGAATTGGGAACGCCCGTTCCACGTCTTCGTCGATGCCTCAGATATAGCAATTGGAAGCGTTTTAATGCAAAAAACTGAGAAGAAATTCCGACATTATTTGTTAGGCCAAAAATTCACCTTTCACGTGGATCATGCCGCACTTGTATGTCTGGTCTGACAGCACCATCTAGGAGGTCGCTTGGCTCGTTGGGTTCTATTACTACAGGAGTTCGACTATGAAGTGATTCATCAACCTAGTACCGCACATGCCTTAGTAGATTTTCTCTCTGGGTTGGATTCCGGTGAAGCTCCGGTGGGCATTGATGACACCACACCAGCAATTTACGTTACTGCAATGGCTCGTGACAAATCTGCAGACCCTCCTGTGCCACCTACCTACTATGATCAATTATTAACTTTCCTTACTAACGAATGTCTTCCCCCTCAAACTCTTCCTGCTATGCGGCGAAAAATCGCAGCTTACAGTCGTAGATTCCGATTGATTGTCGGACAGTTGTACTATTGCTATGCCACATTCCATACCCTCCTGTGGACATTTTGGAGCAGATTTTACTCACCAGAAAATTTTGCAAAGTGGGCTTTGGTGGCCTACCATGTACAAAGACGTGACTCAGTTTGTGCAGCAGTGTGACACTTGTCAACGATCTGGACAGCCATTATAGTGCCACTTCTTTCCTTTACAACCTGTATTGCCTTTGGAACCTTTTCAGAAGTGGGGTCTTGGTTTTATTCCGCCAATATCACCACCAGCGACCCTTAGCAACAATCGATATATACTGACCTATACAGATTACGCTACTAGGTGGGCAGAAGCTTGGGCCTTACGGTCCACCATAGCTGTTTTGGTGGCAAAATGCCTCATGAAGGACGTATTTCGGCGTTATGGATTACCTCTGGAACTTGTGACAAATCAAGGAATACACTTTGCTAACAATTTAATGCGAGTACTAACGCATACTTTTCAAATTCTGCATAAATTCAGTTCACCGTACTATCCCCGTGCTAATGGTTTAGCTGAAAGTACCAACAAGACGATGTCGGAAGGATTTCCTCACTTTAATTGTCATATGGAAAAAAACAATATTTTGCTTTAGAGTCGGTTAAATGATATCTCCCTCATAGAATTTTTAATGTATTGATTTAAAATGACTAATATTTTTCTCTTCAGTACCTGCAGATAACAAAAACAAGAAGAACTTAATTAAGAGAAAACCTCATTTCTATTAGTTAAAGATAATAAAAACATATATGTATATGTATGTGGATGCAAGAGAATAGGTAAGAATGTATGATAATGTTTGTTAATTCTAATGTTTATGTTTATGCATGTGAACTTTCATGTTGTTGAGAATATATCTTAGCTTTAGATATGCTATTCAATGGGCCGCTAAAGAATCAACTGTATTCCCTGATCCAGTTCTGGTGACACAGGCTCCCCTACCAAAGGCGAGAGCACATGAACAAGACTCTACCCCAGTAATAGGAGAATCATCATCACAATCGGTGAAGAGTACAATTCCAACAGAGCAGGTATGGGATATTCTCTGTAAGGCTTCAATTACACTCCCTTTGGGGCAGCTACTCACCTTGGTGCCAGGAGTTCGGTAGCAACTTCAGCAACAGGTTAGTCCCGGATCTCCGAGTACTCTGGCGACCGCCACAATACAATCGGAAACTAACTCTACAGTGGACCATTCCGTCCCCTTAATAATTGTCTGGCATAAAAATCATAGGATTACACAAGTGTTAATTGATGGTGGTTCCGGTGTGAACATAGCAACTGCAGCTCTCTGCAAGAAGTTAGGGTGGACCCAAATCGAGCCTGTCCAATTCTTTGTCAGAATGGGAGATCAATCCCGAGTTCATCCGGTGGGGCTAGTTCGGAATATCGCGATTAATTTGTAGGGTACCAAGTTCAAAATGACTTTTATAGTCTTAGAACTACCAGAATCTAGTCTCGACTATAATCTACTTTTCGGTCGATCCTGGTTGAAACAAGCCAAAGTTATACAGGATTGGTTCGCATAGGAATTGACTTTCAAAGATAATCACCGTAAATATGTTGTCAAACTGGATGCCATTCAGCCCTGTGAGCTTCATGCCAGACCCTATATAGCCGAGCCGGTCCACATGTTGGATGACTTATCCGACGACGAAGAAGAGATGTTTCTGAGGAACAATAAAGATTTGATCTACTTAGGTACTCTCGATCTTCAATTTGTGCCAGACAACTAGAGTTGGGTAGTATGTACAGTTGTTCCCGTGACCGGAGAGGCGGATGCAGATGATAATGTTGCTATGGATGGAGCCACTCTACATCACCTTTTACAGTTAGCCGACGATCTAGTGAAACCTCGACAATTCTATGTCCCGAAAGACCAATTGGTAACCTATAATTTGGGTGATGAGGCTAACCCGCGTCCTGTTAAGCTTAAGGCAGGATTGTCCGAGGCATTTCAAGAAGATTTGATCGGGCTCTTGCGTGAATTTTCTGATGTTTTTGCTTGGGACTATCACGATATGAAAGGTCTTGATCCACGGATCTATCAACATTGAGTTGTGCTTAAGCCAGAGGCGAAGCCAATTAAACAATCTAGTTACGGAATGAACCCCAATTATGCAGCACAGGTCAAAGCAGAACTCGATCGGTTATTGAAGGTAGGATTCATCGTACCAATCGAACATGCTGAATGGATCTCTCCAATCGTGATTGTTCCAAAGAAAAATAAACAGTTCCGAATCTGTGTGGATTATCGGAAATTGAATGCGGCCACGGTGCCTGATCCATTTCCTCTCCCCTTTCTTGACACAATGCTAGATAGGGTGGCCGGACATGAGATGTATTCATTTCTCGATGGTTACAGTGGTTATAACCAGGTGCGAATGGCAGAACAAGACATACCCAAAACAACTTTTATTACGAATTGGGGTGCTTATGCTTGTACAGATATGTGGTTTGGATTAAGGAATGCTCCAAGCACATTCCAACGGTGTGTGCAAGAAAGTTTTTCACCCTATCTGACTACTTTTATGCAAGTCTATTTGGAAGACTTTTCTTTATTCGGCAAGATCTTGGCGCACCTGTATCATTGACGGTGCTGTTTTGAAAAATGCCGTGAATACCGATTATGCTTGAATCCGAAAAAATCTGTGTTTGCGGTTTCTTGTGGCAAACTCCTTGGCCACATTATCTCTGAGCAAGGCATACAAGTTGATCCAGACAAAGTTGCAGCCGTGTTGTAGGCACCAGTTGTTGGTGCATTTTACCCAAGCCTACATGCTTCATATGCTTGATATTATCCTCATTTGTAAGTCACATGAGTAGTCATGTGAACACCTCTTGTAAAAGAGTACATTTTATCTCTTGTAAATGGAAAAAGAAAAAAAGGAAAAGGATGGCTTACCTCATGCATGATGTAAAAGCAATTTCGTGGCTCTAACTACCAAAACCCATGACTTTTTGAGCTGAGAGAATATCTCCTAACTTTGGGGCTCACTTTTAGGTGGAGCCATTCGAATTCTAATTCAAAACTCCCTCCAAGAATAACTATAAAAGGAGCAAGAAGGAAGAGGCGATTAGCAAGCCTTGTACGTGACCACTTTATATCATTTTGTAGAGATTGAAGAGCTTACTCCATAGCTCTATCATTCTACTCCCATTGTGCAAAGATTCATTGCCAATGTGGTTGTAATCATATATGAATTTATACATTTATTATCATCTACTTCTCTGTTTTGTTCTCTGCTATACTCACTCAGAGCAGTACCTTCAGAAGGTCATATCTCGAGTTTTACTCATTTTGTTTCACTGATTTAATGTGCATTGGATAGCTCTTACTGTCTAGTTTGTGCATATCAATTTTCAAGGTCATTGGATTTAGAATTTTGGAGATATCTTCATTTTACTCCTCACTGGTTTATATTTACAGAGCCCCGAGAATGGTGGGCATGTTCTAGAAATTGATGAAACTTGTTCTCAGCGCTCAGTCCATCATTTGACGTTTTTTAACTTGGATTGGGAAGCTTGCTACGTCTATTTGCTATTCCCAAAAGGAATTTTTCTAATTCCTACCACGTTGAGAGCACTGTTCATTTTTTCTAGCAAGTGTATGTCCAAAAATAGCAAGTTTTGGGAGCTAGTCATTTCGCAACTAGTCTGTCTTGACTTAAACTTTTGGGATACATGTTCCAAAGTACTTGGCTGATATTTTGGTGGATTTAGGAAGCTTAAAGGGTCTACTAATCAACTCTGAACTCTCAGTTGGCTGGTGTGAAGCTGGTTGTAGCAGCACCTACTCATCTTTGGATTGCATCCACCATCTCCCTTCATAGTGGTATCAGAGCATAGTCAAGCAACATGGGAGATGGATTTCCATCAACAATTGACAAATTGGATCGAAACAACTACCCAGCATGGTCTCTAAGGATGGAGGCTTACCTTCAAGGGAGGAATCTATATGGATTCATATCCGGAGATGAAGCAATGCCAACCATGAGGAACAAAGGGCAACCATCACATGAAGAAGTGGAAGGACTTTCGAATTGGTGTTCGAAGGATGCACTTGCAAGGTCCTATATTCTAAACTCAATCTCTGATTTTCTTTTACCTCATGTCAAGGGATGTAAGACATCAAGATAAACCTGGAATGCACTTGCTTCTTTCTTCTCTTCCAACACTCGAGCAAGGAAGAACCAATTGTGGATGGAGTTCACAACAATGAAGAAAAGCCCGAAGCAAAATATGACTGATTATGTCACAAAGATGAAGGAGATTTCCGACCAACTTGGAAGCATTGGAGAGGTAATTGAAGAGGAGCAAATCATAAGACAAATCCTGAATGGAATCAAAGCAGACGACAAGTGGGAGTCATTCACAACAGCCATGGATTTATATATGGATATGCATGTACCCGACCTCAACACACTCATGGGCCAACTCTTCACTCATGAAGCAAAGATTAGCAAAGGTGGTGAGTCCTCAAGAGGTAATCAAACTTCTGCCTTATATTCTAATAAAGCTAAGGTCAAGGACAAGTCAAAGAATAGGAAGAATGAAGATGAAGGAAGCTCTTTCCAAGCAAACTTTGTAGGTAGAGTAAGAGCTAGAGGAAGAGGCAGAGGTGGAAAGCAAGGCAGGGGGAGATTTCAATCATCTCAACCTTGCAACATATGTGGCTTATCTAACCATACTACTGAAGAATGTTTCAGGAACCCGAGGAACTCAAGAGGAAGAGGATTCAATAGGGGTGGCTATGGATCAAATAGAGGCAGGTACAATGGAGGCTACAACAACAACAACTACTACAACAACAATTACAACAACAACAACTATCAAAGTGGCCATAGAGGAAGAAGAGATTACAATAACTATTAAGAGGACCAAAGTCAAGAAGATTCATTATTGATTATGAATCTATCAACGAAGAAGGGTAAGGATGATGATCACATATTTTACATTGATTCGGGATGCTCGAACCATGTAGCAGGAAATGTGGCTTTACTTTCTCATTTGGAAGATCCTCAGAACAAGCATGAAGTGCAGATAGAAGATGACACAAAGAACTCAGTGGAGAAGATAGGTAATGTGAAGACATCAGATGGGAATATGAACCTCTTAAGCAAAGTCTTGTATGTCCCTACAATTACCAAAAATTTAATAAGTGTTGGACAGATTGTTGAAAAAGGATTGCAGGTTAGATTCAACCGATTTGGAGCATATGTTGAAGACCCAAGGCAAGGCTTTCGAAGGATTGCCAAAGGAGAAAAGACAGGAAGGCTTTTCACTTTTGAAGTGGAAGATACAAAGAACATAGCTTTGTTTAGCTATGGATCTCAAACTCTAACAAAGTTGGAGATATGGCACAAAAGGCTTGCTCACATTGGTGAGAGGACACTCAAACAGATTTGCACGGACCAAAGTGTACTTGGTTTGCCTAATATCACAAGGCAACACATGATTTATAAGTGTGAAGCTTGTCAACTCGGCAAGGCTCATAGACAACCTTTCAATAAGAAAGGATATATGTATCAAAATCCTTTGGATCTAGTGCACACGGATGTGTGGGGTCCAAGTAAGGAGCCATCTATATCAGGCTCAAGATATTATGTGTCTTTCATAGATGATTGTAGTAGGTGGATCATTCTGTTTTTCATGAAGCACAAGGATGAAGTGTTTAATTGCTTTAAGAAGTATATTGCTCTTGTTGAAAACCAAACAGGTAGGAGTTTGAAACGACTCAGATCAGATGGTGGAGGAGAATACTTCTCTTCTGAATTTGATGCCTTCTTGCATGAAAGAGGCATTAAAAGGGAAGTCACTACAAGGTATACACCCGAACTCAATGGTGTAGTAGAGAGGAGGAATAGAGCTATTGTCGAAGCTGCAAGGTCCATGCTCAACGAAAAGGGATTGCCAAACTACCTATGGGCAGAGGCTGTGTCGACAGCCACATATCTCATAAATAGACTTCCATCTAAGTCACTAGATGGAACCACTCCATATGAAGTGTGGAATGGAAGAAGACCTAGTCTAGAGCATTGTAAAATCTTTGGATGCTTAGCCTATGCTCACATTCCTTCTCAAGTAAGAGGGAAATTGGATCCCAAGGCAGAGAAGTGCGTATTTATTGGTTATGACCAAAACCAAAAAGGATATAGATTGTACAATCCAACCAATAAAGGATTTTCTATGAGTAGAGATGTAATTTTTGATGAAAACAAATCATGGTTTGATGATGATAGGAAAGTGAAGCTGCCATATGACTTGGATGAAGATTTTCCATCACTTCAACCAAAGGAGCCAAAGCAGATTGAAGAAAGTGATTCGGAGATTGGCCTAGAGGACTTGGAAAGACTAAAGCTATGGAAGAACAAAGGTAAAGCAAAGATGCAGGATGCTACATATGGACCCGAGAGCTCACATCAACCACTTAGAAGGTCTTCGAGGGAGAAGAAGAAACCAAAGAGGTTTGGTTATGATACTTATTTGGTCACCAAGCACTCAATCTACATTGCAAAAGATTCAACCAATGAAGAGCCTACCACATTCGAAGAAGCACAAAGCAAGAAAGCTTGGAGAGATGCAATGGATGAAGAAATGGAAGCCTTGAAGGAGAATGACACTTGGGAGCTTGTACCTAACAAGCCATCTATGAAGATAATTGGATCTCGATGGATATACAAAATCAAGAGGAATCCAGATGGAAGTATAAATAGACACAAAGCAAGGTTAGTTGCTAAAGGGTTTGCTCAAACCCATGGTATTGATTATGAGGAGACTTTCTCTCCTGTTGCAAAAATGCCTTTAGTTAGGGTTCTCATTAGTCTTGCTGCATCTAGAACTTGGAATATTTATCAACTTGATGTAAAGAATGCTTTCTTGAATGGATGGATTTCTGAGGAAGTGTATATGGCACAACCTCCTGGATATGAGGATGCACATCATCCTATGTATGCAAACTAAAGAAAGCTTTGTATGGATTGAAGCAAGCTCCAAGAGCTTGGAATTTCTGATTGGTGACTTATTTGCAGGACCAAGGATTCAAAGCTAGCAAGGTGGATACCTCTTTGTTTATAAAGAGGAATGGATCTGAAGTGATCTATTTATGTGTGTATGTTGATGACATTATTATCACAGGCAATGATCTTGAAGGAATCAAACAAGTAAAGAGTCAAATGAAGGAGGAGTTCAAAATAAGTGACCTCGGACCACTCACTTATTTTCTTGGATTGGAGTTGATCTACACAGATTCAGGTATATACATCACACAAAGGAAGTATGTCCATGACATGCTTGTCAAGTTCAAGATGGAAAATACCAAGCGTGCAGGTACACCTATGGAGCAAATTCATAAGCTTAGTGCTTATGAAGGAGAGCCAATTGAAGACATCACAAGCTATCAAAGCTTGGTTGGAAGTTTGAACTATGCAACACTCACAAGGGTGGATATATGCTATAGTGTTAGCATATTGAGTCAGTTTATGCATAAGCCGAGAAGACCACATATGGAAGCGGCCAAGAGAGTCCTCAAGTACCTAAAGGGGACCATGAATGAAGGTTTGTTCTATTCATATACTTCAGATATTGAGCTAAAGGTCTACTCAGATGCAGATTGGGCTGGATCTAAAGATGATAGAAGAAGCACATCAGGGTATATATCATTTGCAGGTTCAAAAATCATTTCTTGGTCATCGAAGAAGCAACCAACCGTGGCATTATCTTCTACTGAAGCATAATATAGAGGTTTGGCTAATGCAACTCAAGAAATCATGTGGTTAAAGTCTTTGTACATAGATTTTGGACTTCATTCTTCAACACCTCATATTTTTGGTGACAACACAAGCTCACTACATCTAGCAGCTAATCCGGTATACCATGCTAGAACCAAGCATATTGAAGTCCACTACAATTATGTAAGGGAGAAGCTAATGAGCAAGGATATTCAACTATCCTATGTCTGTACAAATATGCAACATGCCGACATGTTGACTAAAGCTCTTAATGGTACAAAGTTAAGTAGATTCAAGTTGATGATTGGCTTGCAGTAAATCAAGGACAATTGAAGACTTATTTGGAGGCCAAGCATGTTAGGCTTGAGGGCGAGCTGTTGGTGCATTTCACCCAAGCCTACATGCTTCATATGCTTGATATTATCCTCATTTGTAAGTCACATGAGTGGTCATGTGAACACCTCTTGTAAAAGAGTACATTTTATCTCTTGTAAATGGAAAAAGAAAAAAAGGAAAAGGATGGCTTACCTCATGCATGATGTAAAAGCAATTTCGTGGCTCTAACTACCAAAACCCATGACTTTTTGAGCTGAGGGAATATCTCTTAACTTTGGGGATCACTTTTAGGTGGAGCCATTCGAATTCGAATTCAAAACTCCCTCCAAGAATAACTATAAAAGGAGCAAGAAGGAAGAGGCGATTAGCAAGCCTTGTACGTGACCACTTCATGTCATTTTGTAGAGATTGAAGAGCTTACTCCATAGCTCTATCATTCTACTCCCATTGTGCAAAGATTCATTGCCAATGTGGTTGTAATCATATATGAATTTATACATTTATTATCATCTACTGCTCTGTTTTGTTCTCTGCTATACTCACTTAGAGCAGTACCTTCAGAAGGTCATATCTCGCGTTCTACTGACTCTTTTTCAGTGACTTAATGTGCGTTAGATAGTTCTTACTGTCTAGTTTCTGCATATCAATTTTCAAGGTCATTGGATTTATAGTTTTGGAGATATCTGCATTTTACTGCTCACTAGTCTATCTCTGCAGAGCCCCGAGAATGGTGGGCATGTTCCAGAAATTGATGAAACTTGTTCTCAGTGCTCAGTCCATAATTTGAAGTGTTTTAACTTGGATTGGGAAGCTTGCTAAGTCTATTTGCTATGCCCAAAAGGAATTTTTCTAATTCCTACCAAGTTGAGAGCACTGTTTATTTTTTCCTGCAGGTGTATGTCCAAAAATAGCAAGTTTTGGGAGCTAGTCATTTCGCAACTAGTCTGTC
This sequence comes from Ceratopteris richardii, assembly GCA_020310875.1. Classification (NCBI taxonomy): domain Eukaryota; kingdom Viridiplantae; phylum Streptophyta; class Polypodiopsida; order Polypodiales; family Pteridaceae; genus Ceratopteris; species Ceratopteris richardii. The sequence continues at coordinate 30,791 of MU262630.1, read as the reverse complement.
TTGACTTAAACTTTTGGGATACATGTTCCAAAGTACGTGGCTGATATTTTGGTGGATTTAGGAAGCTTAAAGGGTCTACTAATCAACTCTGAAGTCTCAGTTGGCTAGTGTGAAGCTGGTTGTAGCAGCACCTACTCATCTTTGGATTGCATCCACCATCTCCCTTCACACCAGTCCCCACAACCCCAAAAGAAGTTATGTGATTCCTGGGCCAGATTCGGTGGCATGGCCGCCATTTTCGGTGGTTAGCCCATTTGGCAACACCACTTAATCGGCTAATGAATAGTACTCCACGATAGTTTGAATGGACTCCGGAATGCCAAACTGCCTTTGATCATTTAAAAGGATTATTGACTCAGGCCCCCATTCTGCAACCCCCGAATTGGGAACGCCCGTTCCACGTCTTCGTCGATGCCTCAGATATAGCAATTGGAAGCATTTTAATGCAAAAAACTGAGAAGAAATTCCGACATTATTTGTTAGGCCAAAAATTCACCTTTCACGTGGATCATGCCGCACTTGTATGTTTGGTCTGACAGCACCATTTAGGAGGTCGCTTGGCTCGTTGGGTTCTATTACTACAGGAGTTCGACTATGAAGTGATTCATCGACCTAGTACCGCATATGCCTTAGTAGATTTTCTCTCTCGGTTGGATTCCGGTGAAGCTCCGGTGGGCATTGATGACACCACACCAGCAATTTAGGTTACTGCAATGGCTCGTGACAAATTTGCAGACCCTCCTGTGCCACCTACCTACTATGATCAATTATTAACTTTCCTTACTAACGAATGTCTTCCCCCTCAAACTCTTCCTGCTATGCGGCGAAAAATCGCAGCTTACAGTCGCAGATTCCGATTGATTGTCGGACAGTTGTACTATATGGATCATACTGGTGCCTTACTTCGCTGTATCCCACCACATGAAGTAAACTCGGTTATTGCTATGCCACATTCCATAGCCTCCTGTGGACATTTTGGAGCAGATTTTACTCACCAGAAAATTTTGCAAAGTGGGCTTTGGTGGCCTACCATGTACAAAGACGTGACTCAGTTTGTGCAGCAGTGTGACACTTGTCAACGATCTGGACAGCCATTATAGTGCCACTTCTTTCCTTTACAACCTGTATTGCCTTTGGAACCTTTTCAGAAGTGGGGTCTTGGTTTTATTCGGCCAATATCACCACCAGCGACCCTTAGCAACAATCGATATATACTGACCTATACAGATTACGCTACTAGGTGGGCAGAAGCTTGGGCCTTACGGTCCACCATAGCTGTTTTGGTGGCAAAATGCCTCATGAAGGACGTATTTCGGCATTATGGATTACCTCTGGAACTTGTGACAAATCAAGGAATACACTTTGCTAACAATTTAATGCGAGTACTAACGCATACTTTTCAAATTCTGCATAAATTCAGTTCACCGTACTATCCCCGTGCTAATGGTTTAGCTGAAAGTACCAACAAGACGATGTCGGAAGGATTTCCTCACTTTAATTGTCATATGGAAAAAAACAATATTTTTCTTTAGATTCGGTTAAATGATATCTCCCTCATAGAATTTTTAATGTATTGATTTAAAATGACTAATATTTTTCTCTTCAGTACCTGCAGATAACAAAAACAAGAAGAACTGAATTAAGAGAAAACCTCATTTCTATTAGTTAAAGATAATAAAAACATATATGTATATGTATGTGGATGCAAGAGAATAGGTAAGAATGTATGATAATGTTTGTTAATTCTAATGTTTATGTTTATGCATGTGAACTTTCATGTTGTTGAAAATATATCTTAGCTTTAGATATGCTTCAATAGTTGAATTCATTTATGTGAATGTATGCCTTAAGAAAAGGTCTAGCATCCCACAATATATGTGGATTAAACCCTATATGTTTACCTATTCATAAATCCTAGAAACTTCTAAATGTGTTGATTATGATTTACTCTAAGTACTTATTTACATATGTTATGAGAACTTCTATTGTATATGATAAGTGGGAGTAACTCTAAAGTTGTACCCATGTAAGTTCATGAATAATCATATAAATGAGAACATCTATACCTATTTACCCAAATGTCTGAGTATGGGGGTATATTAACTTTTATAGAATCATTAATTAAATACTAATGTAAATGGATTTTTAGGCCATAAGATATCTAATCGCATTATAGCTTAAATGATTATGAGTTTTAACCCAACTAATAGTCAAGCATATACAGATATTTCTTTATACCTATATTTTAAATGAATTTAATCTATATTAGGAATTGAAATTAGTTAATATATTTAAGTGATATTATAGGATAATTAATATAATTGACTAATTTTTCACTACTATATTATATATAAAGTCAAGTAAATTAATTAATATTTATATCTATTATATAAATTAAAAAGTGATGATGAATTAATACATAAATAATGAAATTTTATATTAATTGAATTACTATAATTAAAAAAAATGATTATTCTTTTTTCTTTTAATTCATAATATACGTAAATTAACTATAACATTACATGCGATGTAGTTAACAAGTGCTATGTATTAGTTAACTCATGATTGCATGGTATAAGTGGATGTGCGTTAGTTAAAGAGCATGTATGTCTTAGTTAACTACTAAGAACTTGCACGCACGCATCCTAAAGTTTCAATATATATATATGTGATTATCTTATGAGTTAGTTCCTAATGATATTTCTGCAGGTACCTCCGTAGAGAGAGAGAGAGGGAGAGAGAGAATTAGGGAGAAATTCTTGCAGGTATGCAAGGCTGGCGCATGTTCTAAAAGCAAGAGGAGAGGAGAGGAGAATGTGAGGAGGAGATTCTACCATATTCCCTACCTCTACTCCTTCTCTCTTCAAGAGTGCTTTGACAAATCTTTCACGTTCATTGTTCGTCTGCTCTGTGTCTCCTTGGTCTGTCCAGCTACAAGTCTCGACTCAGAAAAATCATGTCGTTAGATGCAGCCTTGGCGAGACAATAGTGGACGTTGTTTTGATGTCTCGCCTATCAATGAACATAAATTTGAAAATTACTTAATTTGTACTCCTACAACTACTTTGCATTATATTACTGATGAAAACCTTCCAAAAACATTTAGAAAACAAACTCAAAAATATTTCAGACAAACTGGATTAATTTCAAGTGACGAGAAAATTGAGAGTATAATTGAATTATCAAAAAGTTCCACTCTATTAGAAGAGCTAGAAAGTGTTTCTCATGAAAATTTTGAATCAAATCTAATAATTCTTAACTCTATTCAAGAGTATGAGATTATTAGTGAATTTATCCTAGAACATGAAGCTAGCATAGAAACCAAATACAAAACTGTAGAAAAGAAAATAAAGCCTGTAGCTCAACCCTTACCCAAAGATAGTCAGGACATACTTCGTCGAGTATCAAATGATCCTATTCTTAGAGATCGATCTAAGATAGGTCACATATTTACTGATGAGAGTAAGAAGTTTATTAAATTTGGTGATGAATTTCTTTCTCAAATTGAAAAAGAGCAGTTTACCAAGATGATTGTTCGTCATGGTAAAGCTTTTTCTTTATTCCCTCATGAGATAGGTTGTGCGGACCCAAAGTTAGTAGCTCCAATGATTATTTTCACAGTACCGCATATTCCTTGGAATCTTCGTCCGATTCCAGTCCCAAAGGCTCATTTACGTGAGCTAATGAGACTCTTAAAGGAGAAGATTTCCATGAGAATTCTGGAACCATCCTCAGCACCATACTCTAATAGGTGGTTCACGGTACCGAAAAAGAGTGGGAACCTACGCTTTATTCAGGATTTGCAACCTGTGAATAAATTCACTATTAGGAATGTAGGAACGGGTCCCATTGTAGATGAGTTTGCCGAGGCATTTGCTGGTCACTCCATCTATTCAATGGGAGACCTGTATTCAGGGTACGATCAGTTTCAATTAGCAATTGAGAGTCGAGATGTGACCACGATGAAGACTCCTTTGGGTTTAGTACGTATGTGTACTTTACCACAAGGAGCCACGAATTCTGTGGCACACATGATGAATGCTATAAATCTGGTCCTACATGACTTTATCCCAAAAGTGATGATGCCTTTTATTGATGATATTCCAATAAAGGGGTGTGTGGAAAAAGAAAAGGATGAAAGTTTAGATTCATCAGGTTGTAGGAAGTTTGTTTCCAGCCATATTTCAGATTGTGAAAAGATATTTTAAAGATTTGAAGAGGTTGGACTAACTTTCTCCCTAGAAAAATCAACTTTTGGTGTTAATGAAGTGCTAATAGTTGGGCATTTATGTGGCCATTATGGTCGTAGACACTATCCAGCAAAAGTTGATGCCATTAGTAGGATTTCTGAGAGATGTCACAATGTAAGTGAAGTAAGGAGATTCCTAGGTGCATGTGTTTTCTATGTCATCTGGATCCCTCACTTTGCTCATGTAGCGAATCCACTTTATGATTTATTAAGAAAAAGAAAGAAATTCTTTTGGACTGATGAACATTCTAGAATTATGAGACGTCTAAAGCAATTGCTTATCAATGCTCCTATTTTGAAACGTATTGACTATACAGGAAATAAGCCTGTAATCCTAACCGTTGACACTAGTCCTATTGGTACCCGCAAATTAAGAGAGAACTGTGGGGATTAGTTACAGCTTTAAAAACAGATAAAGAGTACTTTATAGGAGCTAATGTAATAGTAGAGACAGATTGTCTTCCATTTATAGGTTTAATAGCTAATTGTTCATCTCCAGATATAGCTATGCTTCGATGGATAGCCTATATTAAATTCATTAATCCTTCTTTTGTTCATATAGCGGGTAAACATAACACCGTTGTTGATATGCTTTCAAGAGCAAAGTTTGATAATGATAGTGAAGCATTAAATAATCATATTAATTTATTAAATTATGAAACATCTACCTATACGTATGAAAGATTTAGAGAAAACGATTATGAAAGAGAGTGGTGAGATATAGGAAACTATCTGAGTTCATTTCAGCCTTCCCCAAGATGGTCTTCAAATCGATTCCGGAACATCAGAAAGAAGTCTTTCAACTTCTTCTTGAAAGATGGATATCTTTGGAGACATGCTAGAGGAAAGGTTCCAAACCCTCAAAGAGTGCTAGGTTTGAAGGTTTTTCAAGTGCAAGTTATGCAAGAGATGCACGAAAGCCTTTGGGCTGGTCATAAAGGATTTGTAGCTACATATGAAAAAATTAGAGAAAGCTACTGGTGGCCGAGGATGTATGTAACTGTTAAAGAATTTGTGAGCACTTGTAGTACGTGCCAGTTACATTCATCTGTCAAGCATAGAGATCCCCTTCACCCGACCTATCCACCTTGTATTCATTACAAGTGGGTATTAGACCTTGTGACCATGCCTAAAAGCAATGATGGCATGAGATATATTGTTCTTGCACGAGAGGATTTGAAATACCACGTCGAAGGTAGAGCGCTTCGTTCTAATACTACTTATAATGTATGCGTATTCCTTCTAGAAGAAGTTTTATCCAGATTTGGATATATAGAAAAAGTAGTAGCAGATAGAGGTGAGTTAGATGCGAGAGAGGCGAGAGAATTCTTTGCACAACATGGAATTCGATTGTCTCTTACGACTACCTATAACCCAGAAGCAAATGGTAAAATAGAACGAGGACATCCTTCCATAGTGAAGGCTATTTCAAAAGCTTGCCACGGAGATATTGGTCAATGGCCAAAATATCTCCCATTTGCTCTTTGGGCTGATCGCATGACGTACACGAGAACAACTGGTTTTATGCCGGCTGAACTCATGTATTGTCAGAAACCATTATTTCCCATTCATACTCAGATAATTAATTGGATAAATTTAGTCTAGAAAGATAACGTTTCAAGAGAGGACTTATTAGCACTTAGAATTAAGCAATTAAAACAAGGAAATGAAAATCTTAAAGAAGCAATAAAGAAATTAAAAACATCAAGATTGAAAAGTAAATTATATTTTGATAAGAAACATAGACTAAGACCTCAACCAATAGAGAGTGGTGACTCGGTGCTTGTATATGATAGTACGTTTGATACTCAATACGATGCACGTCGAAAACTAACTAAACGTTGGTTCGGACCTTACGTTGTTGTTTCAGAGTATGAAACAGGTACATATAAATTACGTGAATTTGATGGTTTTATGCTAAAGAATTTGATTGCAGGGAAAAGAATAAACTTGTTTAGAAGAAGAGAAAGCAGTAAATTTGAATTGGATGAAGACTTCTTGGAGGACGACGATGAAGCAGAATAAAAAAGAGATCAGGTGAAAGAATTCTAAACTTTACTTATTTATTAGTTGTTAATATAATTGTTTTTAACTGATGCATTTCATGAGTAGATGTGTACAACCTTCTGATAGGAAAGGAAGATTTTTAAAATTATGAAATAATGAATTTAAAACTGAAGTAGGAATGTGTATGAAGAGAAGATAAGAATTAGAGACCCTATGGCTTTCATAAGGATAGGAGAGGGAACACTTGACTTACGACTCCTAGTAAGAAGACCTCTGCTCTGATTAGGGGTTAAGCCTTTCCCCTTAAACAAATAAGTTGCGAAGAAAAATTAAGAAAAGAGAAAAATGAGAACATCAAGCAGTATATTAATGGCTACTACAAGATGAGAAAAAGAAAATTAAAAAAAAGAAAAAGAAAGAAAAGAAAAGAAAAGAAAAAAGTTATCATGATTCAGTTGTGGTCTCGAAACCACTTCTGAAATTCTATACGGGCAATATGAGGCGGATTTATGCTATAGAGGAATTAGTTAGATGAGTCTTATGGCAAGTGGCTAGGGAATGAGGGATAGACCATTTATATAAAATATTTATTACTTTTGAATGGGTTAATAGAAGAGCAAGTACCACAACTGTCTGATTGATTTCTATGGGACTTTCTAAAACTTGTTTTCAATTTTATGCATTGAACGAAAACATTTGTGATTCAAGTTTCCATAATTTCAAAAGGTTTTTCTTAACTACGAGAAGATGGACTTACCTTTAGGAGCATATTTCATATAAGTTTAAAAATAGTTTAAGAAATGTTATTTTTAAAAGAATTTGATACTGCTTTCCTATTTGATCTGCAGGTTGGCCCATCGAGGGCGATGTGCAGGTTTGGTGGGGGCAGATGTCGGAAGGATTTCCTCACTTTAATTGTCATATGGAAAAATAAAAACATTTTGCTTTAGAGTCGGTTAAATGATATCTCCCTCATAGAATTTTTAATGTATTGATTTAAAATGACTAATGTTTTTCTCTTGAGTACCTGCAGATAACAAAAACAAGAAGAACTGAATTAAGAGAAAACCTCATTTCTATTAGTTAAAGATAATAAAAACATATATGTATATGTATGTGGATGCAAGAGAATAGGTAAGAATGTATGATAATGTTTGTTAATTCTAATGTTTATGTTTATGCATGTGAACTTTCATGTTGTTGAGAATATATCTTAGCTTTAGATATGCTTCAATAGTTGAATTCATTTATGTGAATGTATTCCTTAAGAAAAGGTCTAGCATCCTACAATATATGTGGATTAAACCGTATATGTTTACCTATTCATAAATCCTAGAAACTTCTAAATGTGTTGATTATGATTTACTCTAAGTACTTATTTACATATGTTATGAGAACTTCTATTGTATAGGATGAGTGGGATTAACTCTAAAGTTGTATCCATGTAAGTTCATGAATAATCATATAAATGAGAACATCTATACCTATTTACCCAAATGTGTGAGTATGGGGGTATATTAACTTTTATAGAATCATTAATTAAATACTAATGTAAATGGATTTTGAGGCCATAAGATATATAATCCCATTATAGCTTAAATGATTATGAGTTTTAACCCAAGTAATAGTCAAGCATATAGAGATATTTCTTTATACCTATATTTTAAATGAATTTAATCTATAATAGGAATTGAAATTAATTAATATATTTAAGTGATATTATAGGATAATTAATATAATTGACTAATTTTTCACTACTATATTATATATAAAGTCAAGTAAATTAATTAATATTTATATCTATTATATAAACTAAAAAGTGATGATGAATTAATACATAAATAATGAAATTTTATATTAATTGAATTACTATAATAAAAAAAATGATTATTCTTTTTTCTTTTAATTCATAATATACGTAAATTAACTATAACATTATATGCGATGTAGTTAACAAGTGCTATGTATTAGTTAACTCATGATTGCATGGTATAAGTGGATGTGCGTTAGTTAAAGAGCATGTATGTCTTAGTTAACTAAGAACTTGCACGCACGCATCCTAAAGTTTCAATATATATATATATATATGTGATTATCTTATGAGTAAGTTCTTAATGATATTTCTGCAGGTACGTCCGTAGAGAGAGAGAGAGAGGGAGAGAGAGAATGAGGGAGAAATTCTTGCAGGCATGCAGGGCTGGCGCATGTTCTGAAAGCAAGAGGAGAGGAGAGGAGAATGTGAGGAGGAGATTCTATCATATCTCCTACCTCTCCTCCTTCTCTCTTCAACAGTGCTTTGAAAAATCTTTCATGTTCATTGTTTGTCTGCTTTGTGTCTCCTTGGTCTGTCCAGCTACAAGTCTCAACTCAGAAAAATCATGTCGTTAGATGCAACCTTGTTGATCGCCAAGTGGGTCTCTGTTCAAGGCAGCGCGGGGCATGTTTATCACTAGCGTCACCATTAGTCTTTGCATGAGTCGTTTGTTGGGTGGTAGATGCCTCACCAGGATGAGCTGGTAGCAGGTAGGCCAAGGTTGGTCCTAACCGGGCACGTGCACCCCACCTTGTCCATGTGCTTTTTTTCGACTCCATTGTGACTTCGCAGAGTCCTTGGCATCCAAGATCGTATGCATGGGGGAGAGAGAGAGAGTCTGCTAATGCAGACGGACAGATAGGATAGGGAACGAGAGTGAGATCCATTGTGATCATCGCATACATAGCATCGGTGTCAAGGCATCTTCCCCTCTGCTTTCAATTCTTGCGACTGTCCTAGCTCTGAGTTGCCTCAGCTTATGAAATCAACGGCTCCTCAACAGAACGTGCATGCTGCACATTTGATGGAGCACATGCATCAGAAATTGTTAGATGCAGCCTCGTTGATCCTCAAGAGGGTCTCTGTACGAGGCAGCTCAGGGCACCCTGAACAACAGTCTCTCCATCATTCTTTGCATGAAAACTTTGTTGCATGATTGATGTTGCACCTGGATAATTCTGCTAGCATGCAGGCTGAGGTTGATCCTAATGAAGATGCAGCCCATCTTGTTCATGGGTTCTTTGTCAACTCCACCTGACAAGAGTGACTTTGCAGAATCCTCAACGTTGAGAATCATATGCTTGGGAATATTATAGGCATCATAACCACTTTGTTCTTACCTGTTTGATCTACAACTAGTTCCATATGGGGAGCTAGCGTTACTACCTTTTAGTAGTGCTTGTGTATGCACTTCTAATGTCCATCGGTGATAAAAGGCGATGAAAAGAACTCGCGTGCAGATGAAGAATGGGTGCCAAAGTGTAGAATTCCGAGAGAGTGAAAGAGAGAGAGAGAGAGAGAGAGAGAGAGAGAGAGAGAGAGAGAGAGAGAGAGAGAGAGAGAGAGAGAAAGAGAGAGAGAGAGACAGAGAGAGAGAATACGTATGTATAGGCATGCATGTGTGTTTATGCATATGCATGAGTAGTGATGCATGCATATAAGCATGTACAGTATGCATGTGTGGTATACATTTGATAAGTATGTATGCATGTATGCTTATGCATATGCAATGTATGTATGCATATATATGTATGAATGCATAAGAGGTAGAGTAAGCATATTATATGTTAGCACATATATATGATATTTGCATGTTAAATGTTAGTAAGTGCATGCATATTAGAGGTAAGTGCATGTTCATAAATGCGTGTGTATGCATGTGCATGTGAAGAATAGATGCATATATGCATGTATGCATGTTAGTATGCATGTATGCATAATTATATGCATATAGTACGAGTATATGTATGCATGTGCATGTTAAGATAGGTAAGCATGCATGTAAGAATGTAAAATAATGCATGTATATGCTAATGCATGTTAAACATAAGTTAGTGAATACATATTAGATATAAGTTAATTGATGCATGTTTGCATGTAAACAAATGTGTGTTTGCATAGATGTCTTCATATGCATTAAAGTTAGAAAGTTAGAAGTCTTTATATACATGTGTTAGTATAGGTTTAAGTTATAAATGCTAAATTAATGAGTGTTTATATTTATTAAAAAAAATATACTTATGTTTTTGTTCCTAATGATATTTCTGCAGATTATTGAAGAGCTTACAAAGGAGAATATGAGAGAACAAGCATACGAGATTTCAAAAGCACAAAAATACAATATTAAGAGAATTGTATTAGCACTTATGATGAAATTTTGTATAGTCTTATTGTATAGGCTTAAATAAGATTGATTTTGAAATTCTTCATACTGTTTCTCTGAAAATTAATTGAGATCTTTACTTTTTTTTTAATTTCATATGTCTAAAGAATCAGGATCTACAAGTAGTTCTAAACTAGTATCTTCAAACAATTCTGATATTAAGAATCAAGAATTAGAAAACTTAATAATAGGAATACTGCTTCCGTCTTCAATTGATAGTTCAAATAATAACAAAAATATAGAAGTTGAAATTATTAAAGATAAAGTAGTTAACGAAACTTTACACACGTTAGATTACGATCGTCTTCTTTCTAGAATTTTACCTTTAATTACCATAGTTTTGCCAGAACCGGAGGACAAGAAAGACTTACTCCCACCTAATTTAGTTAGAAAACCTAACTCAAATCAAATTGAGAACGAAGAAGTTGACTTTGTTAAAGATAAAATTACAAACGAGAACTTAGTTTTGTCTTATCAATTAGAAGCGATAGAAAATTATAGAAACGCTCGTCCTTACGGTCCTTAGTCTAAATAATTAGTTCTTAATTTACACTCCCATATATTAGAAACATATACGTTTTTATCACACCTAAACTGAAAAATCAACCGAAGGCCCTAGGCATACTTAGAAGCACCCTGCGTGCAGTCACACGGTTAGGTTAGCGCGATTCTTGTAGATGAACGTCAGCCTCCCTTCACACCCCTCTACGACAACGCTGTTGAGTATGCTTCGCAAATTGATCGTGGAATCACTAGAACGATGGGATCAGTTACTACCTGCAGTCTTATGGGCATACCAGACTACATACAAAGTTGCAACTGGAATGACCCCTTTCAAGCTTGCTTATGGGTTCGAAGCAATAGCGCCAATGGAACTTGTAGTGCCCAGCTTACACGTGGCCATAGCTCAGAATTGTTACCCGAAGACTCTTTGCCATTTCGGTTGGACGCACTCAAGGATTTGGATGAACATCGTTGGGAAAGCTTCCTAACTCTTCAAGAAGTTCGGTTGCGGCAAGCCTGGACCCATGATCGTTTCCTCCAGACTCCAATTTTTACGGTGGGCCAACTTGTGCTCTTTTACAATGCTAAAGCAAATCATGCTGCTGGGAAATTTAAATTACAATGGTTCGGTCCTTACCGAATTAGTGAGCAAGTGGGACCGACTACTTTTCGGTTGATTACCTTGACTAGGGTCGACCGAAAAGTAGATTATAGTCGAGACTGGATTCTGGTAGTTCTAAGACTACAAAAGTCAGTTTGAACGTGGTACCCTGCAAAGTAATCGGGATATTCTGAACTAGCCCCACCGGATGAACTCGGCATTGATCTGCCATTCTTACAAAGAATTGGACGGGCTCCATTTGGGTCCACCCTAACTTCTTGCAGAGAGCTACAGTTGCTATGATCACACCACAACCACCATCAATTAACACTTGCGTAATCCTGTGATTTTTATGCCAGACAATTATTAAGGGGACGGAATGGTCCACCTTAGAGTCAGTTTCCGGTTGTATTGTGGCGATCGTCGGAGTACTGGGAGATCCGCGACTAACCCGTTGCTGAAATTGCTACCGAACTCCGGGCACCAAGGCGAGTAGCTGCCCCAAAGGGAGTGTAATTGAAGCCTTAGAGAGAATATCCCATACCTACTCTGTTGGAATTGTACTCTTCACCGATTTTGATGATGATTCTCCTATTAGTGGGGTAGAGTCTTGTTCATGGGCTCTCGCCTTTGGTAGGGGAGCCTATGTCACCGGAACTGGATTAGGAAATACAGTTGGTTCTTTAGCGGCCCTTTGACTAGCTTTGGTATACATTCGCTGTTGTTCACGGATACCCGGTTCAAACACCTCAGCTGCTGGTTGCAACTGCTTACCCGATCGTGTCTCGATCACTACAGCTTGTGATTCCATTGGTGAGATTTAGACCATGTTGGTCATTGGGTTCTGACGCTCTTTCTTCCTCTTGTCGTATTCGGCGGCATCCTTGCAAAATCTCCGGATGTGGCCTATCTCACCGCAAAAGTGACATCGAGGTGGTGGCAGAGAATTACCATCCGCTGAGGTACCCCCAGCCATCGATTTGCATTGAAATTATTATTCTGCTATCCCCGATAATTTTTGTATCCTTGTGACTGGTTGTTTCGCATCTGTGGTGCCACATAGTGGGTTGCATTATACGCACAGTTTTCGGTTGAGTGTCCGGTGATATTGCAGATGGCACAATACATCTAATTAAGGGCACAGGTGGCACTGGTGTGCCCGGGATTTTTGCACTTAGTGCAATACATCTGTTTAGCCGGATCATCTGTAACGTTCTTGCTGGCTTTTAGCCACTCCAAGTCCTCAGTGAATCCTCCAACCTTATGCTCTAGTTGCAAGGCCATCGCTATAACAACATCCAGTGTCATAGCACCCACACAGTGGATGATCATGATTTGTCTTAGCTGTGGGGTCAAACCATTAATGAACCACTGGGTTATAACATCATCCGTTAAATTAGCATGTGCCAGAGGCAATTGTCTTAAATGAGTTCTAAATAATGTGGAATATTCTTGAACAGTGTGGTGCGGCTTCTGTCTATTGTTCTACAAGTAATCAAAAATTTCGGCAGGGTTCTTCTTCAGCCGGAACCTCTGCAAAAACGCATCTCTTACCACCTCATAGGTAACAAAATGGTTGATATCATACTCTGTTAACCATCTCACTCCTTCATTGACTAATGTTGACTAGAATACGATGGCCTTGTACGCCAGATCAGGTGGATGGTTTAGCAGTGCATAGCTTATTTCAAAGGTGCGTACATGTGCATCAAGGTCGTCACCTGGAAATCCACCGAACTTTGTGTAAGTAACCCCTGTTCGAACCAGTTGAAGTGGAGGTGGTTGTTGTTGTTGTTGTTGCTGTTGTTAGTGTTGTTGTTGCTATTGTTGGGTGTGAGTGTATGTGTGTATGCATATATATATATATATATATATATATATATATATATATATATATATATATATATATATATATATATATATATATATATATGTGTGTGTGTGTGTGTGTGTGTGTGTGTGTGTATGTGTGTGTGAGTGTGTGTATGTGTGTTTGCATATATATATATATATATATATATATATATATATATATATATATATATATATATATATATATATATATATATATATATATATATATATATATATATATATATATATATATATATATATTATGTGTTTATATGTGTATATGTGTGTATGCATGTGTGTATATATTTAAAAGCTGAAAGTCTGAATCCTTAAACCCTAACCCTAAAATATGCATATGTGTGTATGTATATGTCCCATGTGTGTATGTGTGTATGCATGTGTGTGTGGGTATGCATGTGTGTGTATGCATATGTGTGTATGTATATATGATGTGTGTGTATGTGTATGTGTATGTACGTGTGCATGTGTATATGTGTTCATGTGCGTATGTATTTTGTGCATATATGTGTAAAAGTCAAAAACCCAAATTCTAAAACCCTAATCCTAAAACCGTAATCCTAAAACCCTAACCCTAAAACATGTCTATCTCTCTCCATCTCTCTATCTCTCTCTCTCCCTCTTTATCTCTATTAAATAAAAAACAAAACAATCACTTACATTGATGTAATTCTTTTGATCGCTCTCATCAAAGCCCAATTGACATCGTCTCTTGCCAAATCCCAAATGATCAGCCAAAAAGCTCCTGCAAAGCAAAAGAAAAGAGAAATTAAAAAAGAGAATACATAGAGAAAGGTAGAGATTGTGTGTGCATATGCATGTGTGTATGGACATATGTGTGTGTATACATATGCGAGTGTGTATGTAAAAGTGTGTGTGTGAGTGGGTGTATGTGTGTATGCATGTATATATATAGGTGTATATGTATATGTATTATGTGTTTATATGTGTATATGTGTGTATGCATGTGTGTATATATTTAAAAGCCAAAAACCCTAATCCTTAAACCCTAACCCTAAAACATGCATATGTGTGTATGTATATGTCACATGTGTGTATGTGTGTATGCATGTGTGTGTATTCATATGTGGGTATGTATATATGATGTGTGTGTATGTGTATGTGTATGTATGTATGCATGTGTATATGTGTGCATGTGTGTATGTATTATGTGCATATATGTGTAAAAGTCAAAAACCCTAATCCTAAAACCCTAACCCTAAAACATCTCTCTCTCTCTCTCTTTCTCTCCCTTTATCTCTATTTATAATAAAAAACAAAACAATCACTTACATTGATGTAATTCTTTTGATCGCTCTCATCCAAGCCCAATCGACGTCGTCTCTTGCCAAATCCCAAAGAATCAGCAAAAAAGCTCCTACAAAACAAAAGAGAACAAAAATTAAAAAAGATAAGACATAGAGAAAGAGAGAGAGTGTGTATGTATGTGTGCATATGCATGTGTGTATGCAAATATGTGTGTGTATACATATGTGAGTGTGTGTATATGTGTGTGTGTATGTATGTATGCGTGCGTGTGTGTGTATGTATGTATGTGTGTGTATATGCATGTGTGTATGTAATATGTATGTGAGTGTGTATGTAATATGCATGTGTGTATGTAATATGTATGTGAGTATGTGTATGCATATGTGTGTGTATGTATGTATGCATCTCTCTCTCTATCTCATTCTCTTTCTATTTCATATCTCTCTCTCTCTTTCATCTCTCTCTTTCACTCTCTCTCTTTCATCTCTCTCTCTCTCTCTCTCGCTCTTTATGTTTATCTAGATCTCTCTCTTTCTTTCATCTCTCTCTCGCTCTCTATCTTATTCTATATCAATCAAACACAAAACAATCACTTACCTCAATGTAATTGTTTGGAGCGTTGTCGTCAAAGTCCACTTAGTGTTGTCCTTCATCTAATTCCAAAGAACTCATGCCAAAAAGCTCCTGCAAAACTAAAGACAAGAGAAATTAGAAGAGGGAAAACACAAAGAAAGGGAAAACACAAAGATAAGTTCTTCCTTATTAATACGATTAGAAACTTTCTCAATAATACAATTTTTAATAATGTCAAGCTCGTCATTTTTAGATTGAGTATTTCTTTTAGGAGAAGGTGAAAATAAAATTTCTCTTTGCTCAAAATCTAGGAAAGGAGCTGAATACAAGGTTAGAAACCTAGATAATCTAGAAGCATATGATGAAGAGTATAAAGATTTAGCTACAATATGATCTTTAACTACTTCTTTCACTTCTAATCCTACACTATCCTCATTCTCATTGATTTGAGTAGTAATATTCTCTAATGGAGCAGGTAAAAGAGTATCTAAAATAATTGAGCCATCTATTTCTTTATTTTTAGTAGAAGACTTACTTGTAGATGTAAAATTTTCAGACATAAGAAATAAAGTGCACTATAAGAAATTGTTTGTTAAATAAACTCTATAGAGGAAATGCTAAACTTTAGAACCAAAACTTTTCCTATACAAGTGCTTGTAAAAAGTTCTTATACAGATTTTAGAAGATATTCCTATAAAAATCTTTATATAAAAAGCTTAATTATTGGTGCATTTGGGTGTGGGATATCCATATTGGAAGGGCGAATTCAAATGCAATCGCTTGGACTTGAGAGGGATCCAATGTGTACAAATGATGCATTAAATGCAGAGGTGCTTTTACTTATGATGGACGAGATCATTTCTCAAACAAACAATGGAGATGGAGCTACATTTTCCAAAAAAGAAAAATATTTTATCTACCATTATATTGAAGCATATTTTGAAGGCTACAATTGCTCCCAAAAATCACGAAAGGGCCTTTAGATGCTCAGCTTTGCATGTATATTACATCAAGGGTCATGTAAATCTCTCTAAGTCCTCAACATCCATATGTGAAAACCAAAGCCAATGATATCTCCCCATGCGATTGAATTCAAAGGGTTTATTTTCATAAATGATACACAAAACCATCTATTGTTCTCTATGTTGCCTTAATCTTCTACAAGCTTAACTTTAATCCTTGAAAATTAGGAATCCTTACAAGGGCCAGAAAAGTTTAGTTTTTCCCATAATGGAGTAAGTTGAGGGGTTTTTTTCTTTCCATAATAGATAGAAGCTATGAGCTCATCCATCCCCATACCATGGAAGGTTTCTTGATCTTCTACTTTCACATCTAATTTTAATACATTTAGGTAAATGTCATATCAAGTAAAACATTAACTCCCTTGAGCCATGTAAGAATGTCTTCTTCCTCATCCTCATTTGCATGGGATCCTCCAAAAGTTCTTGTTCAATAATGATGTTCACTACTTTATTCATATCTGTATATTTATGAAAATTGCATATTTTAACCATTCATTTAGAACACTTGCATGACTAGAATAGGTTCTTCTAATCAATAAGGGAGATCCTTCTAATAACTATAGGAATGTCAAAACAAATAGGTTCTCTTTGAGTTGGGTTATATGATCTTCCTATTACATCATTCATATTTGCATTGTCTTGAACTGGTTCGGTATCCTCCATCCCTTTGCTAGTAGAGTCTTCAAAGTTATATGCTTTTAATATTCCTTGTTGTCGGTTCCTCTCTTGTTGGTTCCTGTCTTGTCATAGATGCCTCAAGTGCATAACCCTCAAGATTGGTGAAGCTAAAAGACCCTCATCCTTATTCACAAATTTTAACTACATGTGTTGTCGAGAAGTGGAAGTTTTGCTCTTGGGGCAACATATAGTGTGGTGGGTTGTGAATTCTTGGAGACTTAACTTGAGAGTTAGATAAGTCATATTTGTAATCATTGTTGGTAAAGATGAGCTTTGTTATCCCACCCATGAGGCTAGGTAGGGCATACAGTTTGGGGCCATTGGGTTGCCATTCAAGATTAAAATAAAAGCCTTGTGGCTTCACTCGTTTCACCATAGAACCTTGATGGGAAATGCACAGGAGGGCTTGCCTCTCTCTCTCTCTCTCTCTCTCTCTCCCCTTCTATTCACTATCTCTCTCTCTCTCTCTCCCCTTCTATTCAGAAGTTGTGTTTTCCCCAATACTTAATCAGATATCTTTCACGCCATGCTTAATACTTTATCGTTCCTGCCATGCTGAAGAAGCTACACAATATGACGTTAAATTAAAAGAGCATATTCGGAAAGTCATCAACGAAACAACGGAAAAAAGTTTACTATCAAAGAGGAAATCATCGTCCAAATTTATTTAGGAAAGGACATGCTCCTAATTCTATGTTTCATCCAAGTTTTACTTACATTTATGGAAACGAAATATCTATATGTCTGAGGAGACTATATCTACATTTGGGTCTCCTCAATATGCTACATGAAAACGCTCCATGAATGTGGAGCTCTTGAAAGAATGAATGAGTAAATTAATCTGAGACTGTATCTACTCGTCAATGTGCTCCTGAACGAATGAATGAATGACTAAATGAATATGATACGAGACTGCGGAATTCAGTCCCCGTAGTAGTCAAAATCACCATCTATGGTGAGCCTGTCGTGTCGAAGGAGTGCTCTGCTGCCAATCGTATTCCTCTCCTGTCCGACGGTTGCCGGGACCAAGCTTCGACATGCCGGTATGTTTCCACGACTGCAATGAACGCAGCCATTTTCCGCTCCGGTGTTACGCTGGATCGACTCTAGTCAACAATGGGATGTTGCCACTACCACTGGATTTTCATGTGAATGTCCAGAAGCTTCGCTCCGGCTTCTACTAATTCTTATGGCCATCGCTCGAGGCAGAGATGGCGCATGATCGACTCTAGTCACCAATGGAAATTCACGAGTCAATCCGTAAGGAAACGACGGGGAATGCACACATAAGTTTTTTTCTTGATGAAGAGGAAATGGACAGGAAATTTTCTATGTTCATTGATTAGTATACATTCAGAGTTTTCCCAACACATGTGTTCACGCATTTGCGGGCATTCTCCGAAGAAAGAAGAGCACTGGAAGTAGATCCCATACATTCTTGATCTCATATTATTAGGTATACGCCGAGAAGTACCCACATTGAATACCCGACGTGCACAATAACCAACCGTGAACTCAAAAAAAAAAGGGAAGAAGAAAATTAATGATAATGAGGTAGTAACATTCACTTTCAATAGCAAATTAATGATAATGATATTTTGCCCAAGGAGCAAGATCTATTTGCACCTAATCATCTATATAAACGAAGAAGAGGCCAATACACGGGTAACGGAGTGCATAGTATTTGATGTCATTTATATAAATGGAGAGCAAAAGGATTTGAGAATGGACATCAATTGACAATATTTCCATATAAGGAAAGAGGACACATAGGACGAGACAAACTGAAGTTTCAACATCCTATGTAATAGTTTTGTCCAGACTTATGTGGATTGCCAAGCATACCTCTATACTCTAAGACAACCGAAACAGATGCAAGAAAATGCCTCCCTTGTTCTCGATGAGACTTCCTTATGGTTGGACATATACTTTTGAGCACGAATCAGTAGTTCCTCTTCTTCTGAAACATTCAATAGCTTCCTCTCATCCTCTTCAAATGTCTTTATGTGTTGGAGTGGCTCTCATACCATTGATGGGAGAATGATCCATTTTCCTATGCATCTTGAAGCATGCATGGCCTTGGAGGTGTACTCACGGACATCTCTCTTCACTCAAATGAATACTTCTTTGAGTTCTTATGGAATGGAACCTTTAGATTTTGGTCAATCAAATATGACTATAAGACCTTAGTAATGGAACGTACCTCATTCATCGCAGTGCCTTCATATCATAAACACATAGACCACTGTTCACTCTAGAAATGATTTACCTTAGAACATGCACATGCAGCATTAAGACAAGAGGTTTGAGGCAATGTAAAAAGACTATATCTTTCCAAAAAGCCAAAGAGTACACCAAATGAATGATGTATCAAGAGGAAAGTCTGCTCTACGCTAAGAGCTATCTAGCTCCCTGAGTGTCAAAATAGAGTGTGAGCTATTGCTTTGTAAAGTGAGGAGAAAACACTCAAAGAAGTAGGAGGTTTGCTAAGCAAGGGGCCTAATGGCTTATCAAATTCCTAATGTGATAACACATGTGCAATCATACAAACTCAAAGTATGATAGTTGGAAAAGATTCCGTAAATGATACGATGATCATACACTAGAAAACAGGATCCATCGCACCTAATCACAATAGGTTATTGATTCAGAGGTATGAGGAAGATTCAATTTGGAGTTCAACTACACGAGTTCTCCTCCTTCACTCCTTGCTTCATGTTTCTTCAAGTGTCTACTTAACATCAGGTTCATATGCTTGTACAGTTGGAGCTTGTCTTTCCAATATTAGGGATGCCATTTTTTTGTTTACACCATAGTTCATAACAGAGGGCCTGGACATGACCTATATTTGTGCAATAGATGAAAACTTAATTATATCCATTTTCAAAAGATTATCCCTACTTATTTTTCCAATTATTGTCAAAATTCTTGTTTTGTTGATAATTATTAATGTGATACATGATAGGTTGTGGTGTCACTTTATAAGCCTGCTCTTCGAATATTTGTGAGGATAGGTGTTTGTCTACATCCTTTGTAGTTTGGATTATAATAACATGTATTATAATCATATCCCATCGATTGACACCCGTTGCATACAACTACTTTCCAATAGATGGTGATTTCTACAATTCCACCAACATTTTTAAAAATTAACTAATATTATTATAATCTTCATTCTCTCAACTTCATATTCTACCATCTTTGCTTTTTGCTTATATTTTTCTTGCTTATCTCTTTTTTTTGGAGGAGTGTTTTTTATTCTCTACAATGGTCCATTTCTCTGCATCATAAACTTTATCCTCTTTTTGTTGGAGTTGGAGGTCTACGGAAGCATGTGAATAGCAAGGAAGAAGAAGAAGCTTGGAGAAAAACACAAAATATTGAATGTATTACAAAGAAAATGTATAAAGATAAGTTACCCATTAGGGATATAGACGTATATACAAGCCAGGGCAAAAAACCTCCTAAATACGAAAAAATGTGCCTCGGGAGTCCTAGTGTGTTCACACACATCACTACCTAAGTATATCAATGAGTCCCTTGTGGGAATGATGTGCTAAGTGAAGAGCTGGCACTTATGTATAAGGAAGTGGCAACCGATGTGGAATCAATCCACAAAAGGAAGTAATCCCAAAGCTTTTTGGAAAGCTTCAAACTTCTTCCTAGACAAAGTCTTTGTGAAAAGGTCTCAATGTTCTCTTGTGTGGACACATATGCCAAACTAATCTGTCTAGTGGAGAACCTCTCCTTGACATAATGATAGTGCACCTCAATGTACGTAGTGCAATCATTGAACAGAGGGTTCCTCAAAATTGTGAATGCACTTCCATTGTAAGTGAAGATGCTGATAGTAGAAGACTAACCAACACCCAAACCAACCATAATGTATCTAAGCCACAAACACTCAAGAGTCATTCTAAAAGAGGCCCTATACTTAACCCCACAATTGGAAGTAGCCACAATAGGATGCTTCTTGTTCAACCAAGATATACATGAGCTACCAAGCATGAAGCAAAAGCCACTAGTGGACATACAAGTGTCATAGTAACCAGCCCAATCAGAGTAAGAAGGAAAGCATGTAAATCTAGTGACAATGATCCCTCCTTGGCTAAAACAATCCAAGTAGCTAGGTACCACTCAAGTAACGAAAGATGCGCTTAACAACCTACCAATGCTTGACACCTGAGCAATGCATAAATCTCCTCACTGATAAGATAGAAAAGAGAATATCTAGCCTAGTAATGCATAATTAAATCAAGCATCCAATAGCCTACTAAATAGAGAACAACATGAAATGCATCTCCAACATCATGAAGACTCAATTATAAACCTGCCTCCATAGGAGTGGTAATAGGTTTACAATCTTCAAGGCCAAAACTCTCTAATAATGTGTCAATATATTTTCTTTGATACAAAACTATTCCACCATCAACTTGCGTAAATGGAATGCTCAAATAACGATGCAAACTACCAAATGTGAGATCTCAAATGAGGAATGCAAATAAGCCTTAAAATCAAGAATATGCTTTTCATGAGGACCAGTGAGCAGCATATCATCACCATAGACAACGATGATCAGAAGCATATCATTTGCATGCTTAACATGTACTGTGCTTTGAGTTGGACTATTATCAAAACTGTGTGCAATTAGGTAGGCATGTATTTTGTCCTACCAAGCATGTGGTGCTTGATTAAAACCATATAATGCCTTTTTCAACTAGCACACTTGGTTTTCATGCCCTTTCTATTGAAAGCCACGAGGCTGAAAAACATACATTTTTATTTTGTGCTTCATCAAATGCAACTAGCTCATTCTCATCACAAAGATAGGAGGTAGTCATAGCATAGAAATCTGATGCTTGAGAAGCACTATGAGAGCTTGAACTAGTACGATATGATAGAGGTGCATCTAATTTGTTCTCACGCAAAGTCTACACCATCAATTTTGGCATAGTTTTTGACTTCCCAATATCAGCTCTCTCATCAACAAGTGCATCATGTAAATCTACATAAAAAACAAAATGATGTGCATCATCACATCAAACCTATAAAGCTTCAGATGCTGCCTCATTACGACCAACACTACATTGTCCACTCATAAAATCAGGGAGGAAAGTATCATACATGTCGTTCCGGGTTGTTAGCAATGTAATCGACTCTAGTCATGAATGGGATCATGAGGGTCCATACGTAGATGCCTGCTAGCAAGAAGGTGCTGGTATGTTTCCACTACCACTGGACTAGAATGAAATCAAGATTTCCACCTAATCATATATATATATATATATATATATATATATATATATATATATATATATATATATATATATATATTTAGCAACATGAATACATTTAGGTAGACAAGTATAGGTGTACAAGAGTAGGACTTTAATTGGACACAAATACTTATATACATATCTTCATATCTACATGGAATCACACATGCATGAACATAAATATAAAGATCCATAATCATTGCAATACATTCATACCCATGCACACATACACACGATCATGATTAACTTATATGAACACTCATAAGAGTTGTTTGCATTCAACTACTTAAGACTTCACAAACATATGTAATTTGGATGACGAGATCTTCAATCTGTTCCAAATCTTTAGAGCTTTGCTACCTATAGGTACTAAGAAGAAGGATTAGTGAAATCAAAGAAATGCATCAAAAAGATTTGAGAGAGATAATAGTTAATCATCTTGAAATAAAAAAGTTTTTATTTTTTTAAATGTTAATTTGGATGTGGAAATCTCTCCAACATCTTCCACCACCAAACCTGCACATCGTCGCAAGGGGCCAACCTACAGATCATGGAAAGCAGCATGGAATTCTTTGGAAATACTTAAAATTTGACTCTAATTAAGATGATAAAAAATGCTTCTAAATTCAAATTAAGTTTTTGATTATAAAGAAAAATCATAAAATTATGTAAATGTGAATTGGAAATCATTTCATGCAATGCATGAAGTCAAAAAGACAAATTTAGAAAATCCAAAAATAGTCATTTAGAGAGTTGCATTACTGACCATTCCATTAACCATGTTCACAAAAAAAGATTTAAGTTATATAAGTATTCTATTTTCTATCTCTTAGTCCTCTGCCATAAGATACATCTAAGTAATTCTTCTGTAGGAGACCTCCACCTCATATAGCCTGCCAATACATTTCAGAAGTGGTTTCGAGACCACAACTGAATCATAATAATTTTTCTTTTTCTTTTTCTTTGTTTTTCTCTTCTTTTTTTTTCTTATTCTTGTTTTCTTTTTCTTTTTCCATCTTGACGCAGTCATTAATGTACTGCTTGATGTGTTAATTTTTCTTTCTTCTTTCTTTGCAACTTTTTTGTTTAAGGGAAAAGGCTTAACCCCTAATCAAAGTTGAGGATCTAGAAGCATACTACAATGAGAACTATAATATCATTTGCTAAACTGTTTCAGAAAATAAAGAAGCTTACTTCTATAAAGTAAATTTACCTTTACTAAGGATCGTAGGTCAAGTGTTCCTCTCCTATCCTCACAACAAATTATAAGTTCTCTAAATTGGACCTTTAACTTACATAAATATTTCTACCTTGATTTTCTTTTCATTATTCACATAATTTTAATAAATTTCCTTTCATACAAAAAAAAAATCAATTCCTAAGTATGAAATGCATAAAAAGAAATTTTACAAACATTAAAGAACAGTTATAATAATTTCACCTAGTTATGCTTCATCTTCATCTTCATCTTCCAGGAAGTCTTCATCCAACTCAAGCTCACTACTTCACCTTCTTTTAAATAGATTTATTTCTCACAATCACATTTCTTAAAATAGTACCATCAAGTTCTTGTAACTTATATGTACATGTCTCAAAAACCGAAACAACAATATATGGCCCAAACCAATGTTTAGTTAATTTATGGCGTGCATCATATTAAGTCTCAAAAGTACTATCATACACAAGCACCCAATCCCCTTTCTCGATCGGTTGAGGCCTCACTCGATGTTTCTTATCAAAGTAAATTTTATTTTTCAATCGTGATGTTTTTTATTTTTTGATAGCTTCTTTTAAATTTTCATTACCTTATTTTAATTATTTAAGTCTTAATGCCAATAATTCTTCTCATGTTACAATTTCTCCCCATTTTAAGCTCATCCAATTTACTATTTGAGTATGTATAGGAAATATTGGCTTTTGATAGTACATGAGTTCAGCTGGCATAAAACTAGTTGTTCTCGTGTACCTCATCCTATCGGTCCATAGAACAAATGGGAGATATTCTGGCCATTGTCAAATATCTCCATGTCAAGCTCTTGAAATAGCCTTCACTATGGAAGGATACACTTTTTCAATCTTTCCATAGGCCTCTGGGTTGTAGGCAGTTGTAAGAGACAATCAAATCCCATGATGAGCAAAGAACTTTCTGGCCTCTCTATCATCTAGCTTACCTCTATCTGCCACTACTTTTTCAACATATCGGAATTGATATTACTTCTTCTAAAAGAAATAAGCATACATTATAAGTAGTATTAGAACAAAGTGCTCTACCCTCGACGAGAATTGTTAAATCTTAACGTGCAAGTACTATGTATCTCATACCACTATTGCTTTTAGGCATAGTCACAAGGTCGACTACCCACTTGTAGTGAATACAAGGTGGATAGGTCGGATGTAAAGGGTCTCTATGTTAGATTGAGGAATGTAACTAGCATGTAGTACAAGTGCTTTAAAAGTTCTTTTACAGTTACATACATCCTCAGCCACTAATAACTTTCCCAAATCTTCTCATACATAGGTACAAAACCCTTATGACCAGCCCATAGCCTCTCATGCATTTCCCTCATAACTTGCACTTGAAACTTTCTTAAGCCTAACACTCTTTGTGGGTTTCTCACCTTTCCTTTAGCATGTCTCCAAAGATATCCATCTTTGAAGAAGACGTTGAAAGACCTCTTCTTGAAGTTCCCGAATCGACTTGATGACCAGCTTGGAATAGGCTTAAACGTACTCAAATAATATCCTATATCTCTCCATTCTCCCTCATAGTCATTTTCTCTTAATCTCTCATACATAAAAGTAGATGTTTCGTAATTAATTAAGCTTATATTTTTATCCATTGCTTCTCTATCATCATCAAATTTTGCTCTTGAGAGCATATCAGCAATGTTGTTATGTTTTCCAGCACTAAGTACAAAAGCAGGGTTAATAAACTTAATAAAGGCAATCCATTGTAACATAGAAATATCAGGAGATGAACAGTTAGCAATTAATCCTATTAATGGAAGACAACTAGTCTCAACTATTACATTAGCTCCTATAAAATATACATTATCTCTTTTTAAAGTAGTAACTAATCTCCATAGGTCTCTTTTAATCTGAGGATAGTTTCATTGAGTATCAGCTAAGATTTTTGCTCCAAAGCGAACTGCATATCTCTGCTCCTTCTCATTATCTTGTCCAATGACCCATCCTATACCAATAGGACATTTATCTTATCGTTTTAGTATGTTGTTGAGTCCAATAGAATTTCTTTCTTTTCCATATCAAATCATAAAGTGGATATGCAACATGAGCAAAGTGACAGATCCTAATAATGATATAAAGGACACATGCTTCTAAAAATCTCCTTACTTCACTCACATCACGACACCTCTTGGAAATTCTACTAATGGCATCAGCTTTTACTAGCTAAGGCCTATGATCATAATGTCTAGATAAATGTCCAACTATCAGCACTTAGTTCACACCAAAAGTAGACTTCTATAAGGAGAAAGTCAATCCAACCTCTTGAGACCTTTGAAAGATCTTTTCACAATCAGAAATGTGGCTGGAAATAAACTTTCTACATCTAGATGAATGTAAAGTATCATCTTTGTCTTTTTGCTCACATCCTTTTATTGTAATATCATCAATAAAAGGCATTATTACTTTTGGGATAAAGTCATGTAAGACCAGGTTCATAGCATTCATCATGTGTGCCATAGAATTCGTCCCTCCTTGTGGTAAAGTACACATAGATACAAGAGCCAAAGGAGTTATCATCGTGGTCACATCTCTACTTTTGATAGCTAATTGAAACTGATCATATCGTGAGTACAAGTCTCCCATTGAATAGATGGAATGACGAAAAAATACCTCCAAAAACTCATCTACAATAGGACCCATTCCTACATTCCGAATAGTGACTTTAATCACATGTTGCAGATCCTGAATAAAGTGTAGATTCCTGTTGTTTTTTGGTACCATGAACCACCTATTGGAGTAAGGTGCCGATGATGGTTCCAAAATCCTCATGGAAATCTTCTTGTTTAACAATCTCATTAGCTCAGGTAAATGAGCCTTTGGGACTAGTATCGATCAAAGACTCTAGGGAATGTGCGGTACAGTAAAAATAATTATTGGAGCTACAAGCTTTGGATTAGCACATCCTATTTCATGTGGGAATAAAGAAAACACTTTTCCATGACACACGATCATCTTTGTAAACTGATGTTTTCTATCTCTGAAAGAATTTAATCTCTAAATTTTATATATTTCTTAGTTTTCTAAACGTATGACCTATCATAGATCACTCTCTAAGTATAGCATCCTCAGATACTTGTTGAAGTATATCATGACTATTTCTAGGCAAGGTTTGAGCTACAAGCTTAATTTTCTTTTCGACAGTCTTATATTTATTTTCAATGTTACCTTCATGTTCTAGGAAAAAATTAGTAATAAACTCATATTCTTCATTAGAGCTAAGAATAATTAATTTTGATTCTAATTTTTCTTGGGAAGCAGTTTCAAGCTCTTCTAACAAAGTAGTACTTTTTGAGAGTTCAGTTACACACTCATTTTTTGATGAGGTAAAATTAATCCTAGATTCCTAAGGTATTCTTTTTTCCCTTTCTGAATATTTTTATAAGCTGTTGTTTAAACTAGTAGTAGGAGTACAAAATAAAATAATTTCACATTAATATACATCTTTAGGTGAGACATCAAAACAATGTCCACTATTGTCCTACTCAATAGTGGAATCTAATAGAAACTTTGGTCATAATATGCCCCATATTCTCTCATAGCCGGTGAATCTTCGCACACATGATTGTTCGAGTCAATGGGGTTTCTCCGTAAGTTTTTCCTATTTCTTGAATGATTTGGGTAGTTTGTCATGACTTGCAAAGAATACATCCCATATTTAGATCAGATTCTTGTATATGCTAACCCAGCATTCATGGCTTTTGTTTCCATTCTCATCTCAACTATTAATGGCTCCCCAAGAATTACTTCATAAACAATTATCTTGAACAAAAAGTAAAATTCTTCTAGAACACCACCTATCATTATAGGCACATATGCGCATGCACCTAATAAAATACCAGAGCCATTGTTAGATGTTCTCATCCTCCAACCATGCTCTTTGTTGATTGGCCATCTAAACTTATCAAAAAATTTCTTCGAGATAACGTTTATCTTTAAGCCCGAGTCAATCAGAGCAAGAGCTAAACATGAATCATTTTCATCTCCAATCCTAATTTTCACTTTTGGCATTCCTCATGACCAAAAGTTTGTGTTAAATTTACTTTTAGTTTTCAACATCTGGTCATCAGGTTGAATTGGTCTTAAAAAATTTATATTCATACTCCCAGTCATAAACTCTTCTTTTTCCTCATAATCACTATTACTTAATGTTACAACATAATTCATAGCTAGACTTTCTTCTACTACATCTTTCATATCTTCATCTTGTGGCAATGGAAAACGTCTCCTTCTAATTAGTTGAATAAAACTATCCTTCAACTCAGGTTTTGCTATTGAAAACACTTGTTCAATGGACAATGTTACTTGACTTCTTAGTAGTATATCATTCAGAATTTCCTTTGCATCGTTCTTTTGCTGGAGCTCCGAAATCATTACTGCTCGTGGAGCTCTTCTTCGTTTCTTTGTTTGTTTCACTTCACTTTGTTTTTCTTTATCTTTTTGTTTGGTTTTAATATTTTCAATATACCTTCCCTTCTTTAATTATCCTTCTTTTCTCTTCCTGAGTTAATTTTGTATCTTCAAATTCTACCTTTTTGTCATTTTTCTTCTCATTCTCTCTCGTTTGTCTTGCGATCACCCTCTATCTTCCTCGTCTATATCATCCTGCATATCATCTCGTCTTCATTTCTCCTCAACATTGGCAATGTGAGAAACATAGAGGCTTGATCAACAGGAGATTGCCATGTTGTTTTGCAAATTAATTCATCTCTAGCCATCACCTATGCTTCAACCAAATAAGGATTTTGGCTTACCGTAGAAAGAGGCCTATCATCTTCTGGATCTAATCTAGTAGCCAAGGTACTGGTAGTTGCATTAGAGATTGTTGAACTTTTGTTGGGGATGGAAGGGTCATGTGACCTTACCCCCATATTCATATATATATATCATATATAGAGCAATACCTCAAGAGAGTTCATTATCTGGGTTTTGAGGCTCCCACACATATGTGCATGTCTCTCCTCTTCTTCTCTCTCCTTTCATCTCCTCCCTCCTCCTCTTGCTCTGCACACCAAAGCCCTTCATTGGTTTGAGAGCATGCTAAAGGCTTGTGTGCAAGAAGCTGTAATAGAAGCTTAGGTCACAAGAGGTGAAAGTGTAGGTCACCATCTCTCAACAACAGTTCACTAGTTTGGCCATAAGTTCAGCTAGGAAGCTCAAATTGATCTGTGTGCATAGCTCACACAGGGGAACCTGCTTCGGACCTCTAAGGTGCTAAAATTCAAAAAATGCAGAATGATGTAGAAGATGAATCTACAGTCACTTGGATAGTAGGTCACTGCTTTGGCTACAAGTTGAGTTTTACAAATCGGAAAGAGATGATTCAACTTGCTATGTGTACCTTAGAATAGTTTCTACAAGTTTGTACAAGAATAGATATCCAAAGTCTGAGCGTAAGGTCAGCGAAACTACAAAATATAGAGTAGTAGTGTTGTAGGTGAAAGTGAAATTGAAAGCAGGTGCTTGTTTTGTGCATATCTTGAGCTAATCACCTCCGATTCAGGTGTTCTTTATCTCCCTACATATCCAAGATAAAGTCCTTGAAGTCTACTAAAGAGCAAAAGTTCAAATCTAGAGGTTTGCACCTCTGAAATATCAAAACACAAAGCAACATATTTTCACCAAAAGAACCATAGTTGCTTTTGGAGTTTCAAATTGGTTTGAACTTCTTCGAGAGAGATTTTCTGGTGTGCAAGTTCTTACCTTTGGAGCGTGACGGCATTGTCCATGTATGATCACTATGGTAGCTTCTCCAAATGAGAGTAGGGCATGGTCTTTTCACATGTTTGGTATGTGAGATGACATTGTGGTATAGCCTTTTTTTGATGTTTATGTCATCATGAGTGTCATCATGGCATTGTCAGTGGATGTATAGTGGCATTGTGGTCTCTATCTTGATTGTGCCACTTGTCTATGGATTTACTTGCTGGTTGCACATCCTTTTATGAGAGTTTATTTTGGATCTTTGTTGGTACTTATATCTTTGTTTTCTTTGTAGGTACATGAACTAGATTGGAGCCTCAGTTTCACACTTATCTATCACCTTGATTGGAAATTACTTTAGCATATGGTCATTGATTGATATCTATTTGCCACTGATTCTTGGCATATGTGGATGGTGATTCCCGCATGGTTGATTTGGTTCTAGAGTCCATTTTTTAGTGGAGATGCTGTCGAAATTTTGTCAGACCTTATGCTACATAAATGATTTAGTAGATCCTTTATGCTTGTGAGATAGCTTCAGATCATTACTTATCTCCATTTTCTTGGACTTAGTAATATGTTATTCATGACAGGTTTACTATCTTCTAAGATTCATTCTTGAGTGGGTGGTTTATTGGCATGTATTACCATTAGTTTTTTGGCATGTGTATTTGCCATTATCTTTGATTGCATTAGTGGCAAGTGATGACAGGTTACTCATTGTTTCTTTTGCTATTGGT
The DNA here is from genome assembly GCA_020310875.1 of Ceratopteris richardii. Taxonomy (NCBI): domain Eukaryota; kingdom Viridiplantae; phylum Streptophyta; class Polypodiopsida; order Polypodiales; family Pteridaceae; genus Ceratopteris; species Ceratopteris richardii. The sequence goes on along the minus strand of MU262630.1, from coordinate 856 downwards.
TATCTTGTTTGATTGCTCAATTTATAGGGGATACTCTATTGAATGTTTTCCCAAGATTCTTTCACATCTACTTGGTCACTTTGGAGACATGGTGAGCAAGCTTATGCTCATGGTCTTATGTGCATGCTAGATGCATGGTTATGTGTTACGTTTTTCATATGGTTTCTTCTCTAGTGGCATATTTGTGATGTGAGTTATGCATATGGATATGGACGTGTGATCCTATTGAGGATAGAAAATTGTTTCTAGTCTCTTATTAAATTGCTCCTCTCTTGGATGCTAGCATGGTGTCTTCTCCATTTGATGGCACTGACTTTCCGAGAGGGAAAGCTCATATGTGGCATACATTGGTTTGTGTAGGATTACAGCTTCTGGAGTCTATATATGCATCTGTGATGTATGAGGAGATGAGTAGTGCATTATGGTAGAGACTCCATGATATGTATGTGAGTCCATTGACTCATGTGAGACATACATCACATAGAAGGCTTCGATGTTGGCATTGTGGTCGTGAGGGCCATACTCGAGGATGTTTCTTTAGGCGGATGCGAGGATGATGTTAGAGACATGCATGTGATGCAGGTTAGGTAGTGATTTCAAGAGAGTCTATGGTAGTTGATTATGCTAGTGATGGTGATATCACTTTCTCCTATGGTTCATCTCAAGACTCCTCTTCTTCGTTGGATAGCACACATATGGCTTGGCTACTTGATGCATTAGCCAGTTTTCATGTTACTCCACATCATGAGTGGTTTTATTGATTCCCAAGTGAGAGTCGTGGATATGTGCATATGCTAAATGGTATGACATATGACATTGAGGGTGCAAGAGATGTATGCCGTATGCTACCTAGTGG
>MU262629.1:55000-61714 GCA_020310875.1 Ceratopteris richardii | reverse complement strand
GAGAGCAGAAAGCTATCTAAGGTGTAGATGTTGTCCAAGTGCTGTACATACAAGGGTTCACTACACACTTCCGTTGCGCATAGGAGAACTCATTCTCCACATGCATCTGCATTACATGCTTGGGCCACATTCACGGATATTTGTGTACATAAATCCCATGTGAATGGAACATCAACTAGCCAATGACCTGCAATTGTATACTATATAATCTCTTCTTGATGATTGAAAAAGTCCTGCCACCAAGATACATCTGATCTCCAACATATTTTTTTGCACGCTCAATATGTCTCTTCTTTTCAATGAGTGCATGCATCCAGCTTTTACTTTGATCAACCACATTTCCACATCTTTTTGTATGTTTTTATCTTCATATGGTGATTGTTTTGCACCATACACTATAGACAAATTAGGCACCTGCAATAAGAATCTGCATCCCTCTTTAGGCTCCCACCTAGGAGAAGATGAATACTGCTTTGCAAATAAAAGGGTTATTTCATCAACCCTCCTCATCAAGCGTACATGGTTGAAACTAATATTGTGCAATGGAGCCAAAACCTTAGCATTGTTATCAAGGCCCATTGAGCAAAAGTGCTTAAAGTTATAAATCTGTGTGAGGTGTTGAACTTCTGGTTTTGGAGTATATGCTTCTGAAATTAGCTCAGATAAGATCGGAAGAGTAAAAGCATTGTTACGTGCCAACTTCTTAGAGAAAGTATTGAACATTTGATCAATGTGATCATGAATGTGCCCAACCGAGGAAATTTACCTTAACCTTCTGAAAATACCTGTTTATCAACAAGCATGCTTAAATATCCAAAGACTGTAGAGTTTTTATTCTCTCTTGCAGTATTATCAAGTTGCATATATAGAGTTGGTGGCAAAATACCCTTCCATGATTGCAAAACCCGATGAATGACAATAACTGTAAGGTTTGGATCATTATGCACATTCGGATATGTGAAGAAAACCTTGGGCATTAGAGTTCCATTGTATACCAAAGCACCAACCAAATGCATTTGCACAAGGACTTCATCTCCAATGTCCTTAGGGATGCGATAAAAATGTGGCAAACAAGTTTTTCTTATATCCATACCATCGATCAACAAACACATATAACGCTCCGGATTTTTGAGTGCTTTACTTTGATGATGAATTGCTTTCTTTCTCTCTAAAGCTTGACTCTCATGATGGTTGTTAAGAAGTTTTTTAAAATTATCCTTTTCTTGTGGTGTTGTAGCCCCCTTTGCCATGTTTTTCAAAGTGGCACAAACTGAACATTCACCCATTCTAACTTTATGAGGAATAGACACATTGTTAAACTCTTGCTTCCATAATCGAGTAAAGTGACGATACAACACATACTTCTCATTTCTATTTTCCATGTCTTCTCTATATATTTGAAATACCCTCTCGATGAGTAAAGTTATTTGACAAGTGCAACCTTCTAGTTGTAGGCATAACCTCACAATGCAAGCTAAAATAGTTCATCATCCAATTCATTGCATGACGTCCAACGATCCTTTGGTCCCAACATGGAACGTATCCAAATGAGATCCCCATTCATAAGCCCCTATTGAGCCCTATGTATTCTAAAATTTCCCACACCCATTGCAATTTTAAATGTAGCCCTACAACATCGCATCCCTTGAATAAAGAAATATTCCAAAGCAACACGTGTTTACTGACATGTTATCCTCAATCATTTGCATGTGAGAAACAAGGTATATATCCTGCCTTTCATTATCTAAATGGAGGAATTTCTCTCTTAGGTGCTTTAGTTTCTTCATTCCTAAATTGTACAAACATTTCAAACCACAACAATGCTTCACAATATCCAATGCAATCTATCTATCTGAAGTAAGAAATTTAAATCTTTTTTGACTTACTTCACGGCCTTCTTTTAAAACGTAGATTGAGCTTGCTTTGCCTTTCCGTTGCTCCACATGCACTTGAGCCAGAAGGGAGATCAATGGTTGGATCAGACGAGAGATCAAGAGGTGCATTTGGTTGAGCAGCATTGCACTCTGAATTGGAATAACTTAAATGACTCAACAGAAAACATAGAATCATCACCATGTTTCTAAACCATAGGGATCATCACTTATGAGGAAAGGGTCAACTGAGAACAATGAATCCAAAACTGTATCAATATGAGCAGAGGAAGCTGATGCCCAAGCATCCACTCAAAAGATTGAGCTCATCTTCACTCAGTTTAAGAAGACTGAAGATGAATTACCTTTTTAAATAAGTAGAAGTCCAAGATCAAGTTAAATATGTCACATCAAATGTCACATCAAGTAGATATGAAATCAAAAGTTCATTAAAGTACATTAAAGTGCATTAACATCAAATTACATGAAAGCACTTAAAGCCTAAATTAAAGTACTTAATTACTCAGATATACACTGATAAGGGAACCAAAGATTCGATTCACTTTTGAAAGATGAGATACATAGTTGATTTCAAACTAGATATGAGTCATTGAGTTTTAACATTATGAGTGAATCAAAATATATCCAAGTTGAGTTTCCAATTGGATTAGATATTAAAATTGTTGGGAGTAGTGCCCTTGAAGACTTTACAAGAAGAAATTTTACCTTTGGTTAAGATTTCAAGGATTAGGTTTTATTCTGGTCTTGGCTAAAAGAATTATGTGTAAAAGAGGTACACGAAAAGTATATGTAAGAATTATGTGTAAAAGCTATATGCGTGTCAAACCACTTGTTACAAAAGATTTTCAAATGAATTTTGAATCTGAGATTTACCTGAATGTTGGATGCTATAAGATACTTCATTTGATTTTGTCTTTTTGCAAAGACAATGAGTGACTAGGTTTTTGTTTTTACAAAAACAAATTATACATTTGATCTTGAAATTACCAACCTATTTTGTTGTTCAAGACGTATATTGATTTTCCTTTTCAACAAGATGTTACAAGATAAATGTAAATATGAACTGGAGTGAAAAAGGATAAGACTATAAAGATGTCCTTAATCTCCCATATTCAACACAACTTAGACCTGATTTTCCCCAAGTAGTAGATTCTAAAGAAACATTTTATACATGAGATTAGCCTTCCTCATGTACATACCATACTACTTGCCATTCAAGTGTAAATTTTATGAAATGTATATAAATTGTTGCAAGGTTCTATAATATTTCACTAAACTCGAGGTGAAACAGCCTATTTGTGTGAGTGGTATTTCCTGGTTAGATAAGTTGACAGATCTAGTTAGCAACTAGATTCATTCAGTTAGATCCAGTTGGTCTCTTGTTCAAGTAATCCAATTGTCTATAAATAGCAGAGGAGGAGATCATTCTCATTTCCAAAATCCGCGAGCAAGAGAGAGCAACAGAGCACAGACAGCTATGGAGCACAGAGCTCAGCAAAGCAGCAAGGCAACTCTCATGGAGAAGAAGAATGTTGGCAAGAGTACCAAGAGGTAGACAAAATCATACCACCAAAAAGATTCCTAAAATATTCCTTTTGTAAGTTTGAGTAAATAGTAGGCTTTCCTAGGTTTTTATTTTTCTTAGCTCATGAAGTATAGATCCAATGAGGGTACAACTCGATGCTAGGCATTGACTTAAGGGTGTAAGTCGATGCCAGACATCGACTTTTAGGTGCAAGTCATGCCACGCATCGACTTTGGGGTCCAACTCGATGCCTGGCATCAACTTGCACCCTCAAGTCGGTGCCTGGCATCAACTTGCACTTAAAGTCGATGCCTGGCATCGAATTGCACCGTCAAGTCGATGGCTGGCATCGACTTACACCCTCAACTCGATGCCTGGCATTGACCTGGAAGGTCGATGCCTGGCATCGAATGTGGCTTGAAAGTTGATGCCAGGCATCGACTTTAGGGTGCAAAGTCGATGCCAGGCATCGACTTTTAGGTCCAAGTAGATGCCCGACATCGACTTTGCGTGCAACTCGATGCCAGGCATCGACTTGAGGGTGCAAGTCGATGCGAGGCATCGACTTACACCATCAACTCAATGCCTGGCATTGTTTTTAACACAAAGTGGATGCGTGGCATCGAGTTGCACCCTTAGATCGATGCCTGGCATCGACTTGCACCCTCAACTCAATGCCTGGCATCGACTTTGCAGCTTTAAAAACACATTAATGTATGAGCTGATATTTCTGACCCATTTCAGGGATGCTGAGTCAAAAAGTGAGAGGCCCTTGAAGAAGCTCAAAGTGAGAATGAGCTCTGTGGAGCAGCAACGTGACAGAGGCATTGGTCACCAAGCAAAACCGGAGAAAAACATTGCATCCTTATCCTCTGAGAAGGTCAGCAATCCGGTTGGAATGTCTTTTGGTGGAGAGAGTAGCATCAAAATACCTAAGGATGATGCAACTAGGAAGGAAAGGTCGAGGGACGTAGAGGTCTTAAGGATAGATCGTCCACTCCGGGACATGACAAACCTGAAGTGGTGCCTTCAATATGTGGAAGAAAAGAATGCAATCCTACTTGTGTTCGTAGGGGCGTATGAGAGAGGAAAGATCACAAAACATACGGTTTTCAGTATGGCCTTGTGTTCAAACTGGATTATGAAGATGAGGATTCTGACAACCTCCTTGTCTTGGTAGAGACATTGAAAGGTTTAAGAAATGTAATATGCAAGACGGATTTCTTGTGCCCAGAGCGCTGTGTTCCAGAGAGGCTTGCAGAGATATGCAGGGACTCATTGAATCTTATTAAGGAATTGATGCCATGGATCCAGGGCAACATCATGCCAACACAACAGAAGATGACAACCCCCGTAAAGGCAAGGGGGTAAGCAGTGCGTGTAGAAGAAGTTCTTGAAGAAAAAGAAGAGAATTGCTGATGAGGAGTCTTCAGACTCAAGATCTAGCTCTGAGGATATAATAGTTGCACCTGGTGGGGAGCTTGCTTCGGGTATTCTTGGTACTGAGCAGAACAAGATGAGGGAGGACATAGCTAGAAGAAAAGTTGTGAGGAAGGGGCAGTTGTTCCACCTGCCAATCAATATCATCCATAGGCCACCAATGGATCCAGTCACAGGGAGGAGGCCCCTTGAGATAAGGGAGCCACACAATTCCCACGTGCAGAATCTTAAGAAGAAATGAAGATAAATCCTCATGCTACTGTTGTGCCTTTCCTTGTCATGGTGGATTCGAATGAGTGCAGCTCTATGGAGGAGTTCAATGAGGACTTGTTTGAGGATTATACATATTATGTGATTGGTGGTTCACACTGTGCAGAGGCCCGCAGACAACTAGTGAAGGAGCACCCGACCACATTCTTCTTTAGGTATGCAGAGTGCAAAATATATGTTGGTCTTACAACTGAGGAAGCCAAGCTTCTTGCTTGGGATCACAACAATGACAATGACTACAGGCAAAAAATGTCCTCTATAGAGAGAATTCGGTTCTTCCACCATGAATACGAAGATTGTCTCGTGAAGGAGGCTGGAAGAATACATCCCAATGTACGAAAGCAATGCCTTATTGAGGTTGGCATTGCACTGGATGAAAATAGAAAATCTGATGCTTTGAGAAAATATGATCCATGGTTTCAACTGGCATTCAGAACAGGTGAGATCTGGGATCTGTAGGATAAGATTTTCACAATGTGGGAGAACAAGGAGGTGAAGGGCCAGAAGCAACAGAAGTCGAGTCCAGACCCATAGGTTGATCTGAAGGGAAAGGAAAGGAAAGTTGACCTTTCAATTGAAGAGGCTCTTGAGGACATGAAGCTGATACCATGGAGAGCCCTTCAAGGAATCAAAGATGATACATTGATTATATCAACTTTGTCAAGGGTAATCTCCAGGAGTTAAGCCTGGAGGAGATGGTGACTGAGCTAAATAAGTATGTATGTTATTCTCAGATCCTTTTTCCCTCCTCCCATGTTTTTGGTCTAACCTAGTCTCTTTTTCATTTCTATGACTGTAGTCATAAAGTATACATGAAGATTCAGGAGGTGATGATGAAGAGGCTGGGTTGCTTTTCTTAGACAGAGGTCCAAGCAGACTATCCAACCACATCATCTTACAAAGCATTATCCGAATATTTTATCAGGTTTTTTGATTGGGTAGGTTCTCTTTAGAGAGCATGCCTGGTTTGCTATTAGACTAGATGCCTTGATTCACCTAACCAATTCGATGCTAGGCTTTTAGTAGGAACTCGATGCCTGGCATCGACTTACTACTGAATGTCGATGCCTGACATCAACTTGGTGGCATAAGTCAATGCCTGGCATCGACCTGGTGCCATAAGTTGATGCGTGGCATCGACTCATGGCATAATTCGATGCCTGGCATTGACCTGGTGCCAGAAGGCAATGCGTGGCATCAACTCCTGGCATAAGTCGATGCGTGGCATCGACCTCGGGGCATAAGTCGATGCCTCGCATTGGCCTGGTGGCATAAGTCAATGCCAGGCATCGAGTTATGCGAGACATCGATGCCAAGCATCGAGTTTCAGTAGAAAGTCGATGCTTGGCATTGACTCAGAAACGAAAATCGATGCCATGCATCGATTCCTTATGTTTCCTTTGGTATATTGAAGAGCTCATTTAATTGTCTTTCCACTTTATTCTGCAGAAACCAAAGAAAAGTAAGTCTGCAGAGGTAGTAGATGTTTGCCCCTCTGCATTCCTAGCTCACATTCAAAGAGCAAGGCATGAGAAATCTAGACTGAAAGCCAAGGAGATTGATTTTGATGATGAATCTGATCTGAAA
>MU262629.1:27500-45000 GCA_020310875.1 Ceratopteris richardii | reverse complement strand
ATTGCATATGAGCCTGTGTGGGCAATTGGAATCGGTAAGGTAGCCACTCTTGAGCAAGCTCAAGAGGTTCATGCAGCCATTCCGGATTGGATGGCCAAGAATGTCACTCCAGAAGTTTCCAAGAAAGTTCGTATTATATATGGTGGTTCTCTTAATGGGGCCAACTATGCTGAACTTGCAAAGCAAGAAGACATTGATGGATTCCTCGCTAGAAGAGCCTCTCTCAAGGGTTTGCTACAGTTTGCAATTCAGTGACAACAAAGAAAGTAGTTGTATGATTGAGGTTCAGACCCAATAGCTCATAATTTTTTGGGCATTAGATATGCAAATACTTCACATATCTTTTACTATGAAGCTTATAGAGGGGTGGATCTCCCAATCTAATGTGTATTGAGGGCGGTCCCCAATCTACATGAAAGTTTCTGGGTTGGGTCTTTTGGGAGTGTACATAGTGTTCAAGAATCAAATTTCCAGACAAGCATCACTCCACAAGACACATTAGAACTGGAGGAAGGTGGCGACTGGCAAGACCTGATCATTGCGTGCACATGCTGGTGGATTTTAAGTCGCCGGTTCTATGTTGGTACGAGTATTGTGCAGTGTGCCCTGTGAATGCGTTGGCTCCATCTGTAGCATTCGCATCCTGACTAGAGAGGTGGGGAGATGGGCACTTATTGCCACCCCTTGACATGTCAGATGACAGGATGCCCATCAATACACACATTTGGGGGGGCAACTTTCAGCTGAGGCCTGTGGGGTTGCTTCTCTGTGTTTTTGGGGGCTCGATCGAGGTGTCGAAGGGTGCACGTCTAGCAGACGAAGGGGGATTTTTTCTTTTGGACCCTTTCGGTGGGTTTTTCAACTACCCATTCGCTCGGCAGAAGCTCCTCAACATCTGTAGCAGTCAGCCATGGGTAAAGAAAACACACACATCAACATCGTTGTCATTGGTCATGTCGACTCTGGCAAGTCTACAACTACTCGGCATTTGATCTACAAGCTTGGAGGTATTGACAAACGTGTCATTGAACGTTTTGAGAAGGAAGTGGCAAAGATGAACAAGAGGTCGTTCAAGTATGCGTGGGTGCTTGACAAGCTAAAGGCTAAGAGAGAGCATGGAATTACCATCGACATTGCCCTTTGGAAGTTTGAGACCACGAAATACTACTGCATCGTCATTGATGCACCTGGGCAGAGGGGTTTCATTAAGAACATGATTAGTGGAACTTCACAGGCTGACTGTGCTGTTCTTATCATCGATTCTACGACTCGAGGCTTTGAGGCAGGTATTTCAAAGGATGGGCAAACTCGTGAGTATGCTTTGTTGGCTTTTACCCTTGAAGTGAAACAAATGATTTGTTGTTGCAACAAGATGGATGCAACAACTCCGAAGTATTCTAAGCCTCGTTATGATGAAATTGTGAAGGAAGTATCTGCCTACCTGAAGAAGGTTGGGTACAACCCTGAAAAGATCCCATTTGTCCCCATATCTGGTTTTGAAGGTGATAACATGATCCAGCGCTCAACAAACCTTGATTGGTACAAGGGTCCAACACTACTAGAGGCTCTTGATATGATTCATGAGCCTAAGAGGCCCTCTGACAAGCCCCTTCGCCTGCCATTGCAGGATGTTTACAAGACTGGTGGCATTGGTACAGTACTAGTTGGTCGTGTTGAGACCGGTGTTCTTAAGCCTGGGATGGTGGTCACTTCTGCTCCAACTGGTCTCACTACTAAGGTCAAGTCAGTGGAGATGCACCATGAAGCTCTCCAAGAGGCTTTGCCTGGTGACAACGTAGGATTTAATGTAAAGAACATTGTAGTAAAGGATTTGAAGCGTGGTTTTGTGGCATCAGACTCTAAGAACAACCCTACCAAGGAGGCTGTAAACTTTACTTCTCAGGTTATCATCATGAACCATCCTGGCAAGATTGGTAATGGATATGCTCCTGTCCTTGATTGCCACACATCTCACATTGCTATGAAGTTTGCTGAGATTCTGACCAAGATTGATAGAAGATCTGGCAAGGAACTTGAAAAGGAGCCCAAGTTTTTGAAGAACGGAGATGCAGGTTTTGTGAAGATGATTCCTACCAAGCCCATGACTGTGGAAACTTTTTCCGAGTATCCACCTCTTGGGTGTTTTGCTGTTCGTGACATGAGACACACAGTTGCAGTTGGTGTCATTAAGGCTGTGGAGAAGAAAGAAGCCTCTAGGGCCAAGGTCACAAAGGCTGCTCAATTTGAAGAGTCTATGAAGTTTGCAAGATGTAGTGTCAGTAATGCAAATATCCACAAGTACCAGGCATTTGCACAAACCTTCGAGCAGCCTACGGGTTTGTTGAGAGTGATGGATGGATGCACTCAGGAAATCAGTTGGTGCTGCAAAACCTGCTTCACACCTGCCCTCTTTTCTCTTCAGATATACTTAGTACACTAGTTTAGCTTCCAAATGACATAAAGAAACCATATATGTACTTTGGAAATGGTTTGGGTAATGAACAAACCAAAACAGATAACTTTGTACTTCAAGAATCAAGCAAAACTTTCTATTCCTGTAGTGATACTTGCTCAGACTTTTACTCAGTGTGTCCAGCACACTTAAAATTGGAACAATTCCTTTTGGGAGTATTAATGTACCTTAGTAAGCTACCAATCACAAGTGGAATCACTTCAATTGATAAACTATGCACTGAGAAATAAGTTTAGCAAAATTATAATCACCCCCGACTTTTCAGGAACTCTGCAGACTGAGACCAGTGTACACTTCGAATCGATTTTCTCCCAAATGGCTGAATGGAACCCTTTGAAATTTTGTATGCTTGTAGTAGACGTTGAGCTGGTTCCAATGAGCTATAGAACACTTGATTTGGTTCAGTAGATCCAGAGAAATGCTCCTTTGAAGATGACAGACTTGGAGTAGAACACTCAGACAAAACAGAGATGATGAATGTATACTTCTATTGATATATGAGTTTGTACAATCTCATTAGCTTGCCAAGCACAGCTAAATGAGGTATTGTGGTGTTGGCTATGGAGTAACCTTCACACACAATGAATTACAATGAAGTTTTGTCTCGGGGAGTGAGCTAGAGTGAGTGTATTACCCGTGACTTTTTACTTCATTTTTTATAGGAGTCTTGAGATCACTTGAATTTGAAATTCAAACTTAGGCTCCCTTGAATCTCTCCTCTAAAAGTAGGGAGATATTCTCTCCATCTCAACATTCAAATTTCCACGACTCTAGAAGTAGGTGGATGACTTAAAGTGATTACAAACAAATGATAAGTCACTTAGACTTTTACAAGGGGTAAAAAGTAGGAACACATAAGTATATGTTCACATGAACCTTCCTTTAATTGAAGCCTAGATAATCTTTTGTCCATGCTTATCTTCCATAAGTCCAAGGGTCCAAGCCAATGTGTGTAGGCTTGTATTGCACCAACAGCTCCCCCTCAAGCCAAACACTTTGGCTTAAGTTTTCTTCTTCATTCTTCAATTACTTCCTGCAATCCAATCATAGATTTGAATCTGCATAGCTTGTTTCCATCCAATGCCTTGGTAAGTAAATCTGCACATTGCATATTAGTAGAAACATATGTCAATTGAATCTCTTTACTTAACAATTTCTCTCTCACATAGTGGTAATGAACCTCTATGTGTTTGGTTCTGGCATGATAAATTGGGTTTGCTGCAAGGTGAAGAGAGCTAGTGTTATCTCCAAATATGATAGGTGGTCTTGTGAATAGACCTAACTCTGTATATAGAAGTTTCAACCAGATAGCTTCTTGAGTAGCATTTGCAAGCCCTCTATACTCTGCTTCAGTGGATGACAATGCCACTGTAGGTTGCTTCTTAGCTGACCAAGAGATAGGCTTATCTCCTGCAAAACAAATGTATCCTGAGGTGCTTCTCCTATCATCCTTGCATCCTGCCCAATCTGCATCTGAGTAAACTTTTATGTCAATATCTGATGTATAAGGAAAATACAACCCATGACTTTGTGTTCCCTTCAAATACTTCAAGATCTTCTTAGCTGCCTCTAGGTGAGGTACTCTAGGTTTGTGCATGAATTGACTAAGCACACTTACTCCATATGCTATGTCAATTCTTGTCAAGGTAGCATAGTTCAAGCTACCCACTATACTTTGGTATCCTGTAATGTCTTTGGTTTCTTCTCCTTCATGAGCACTTAGCTTTTGATTAACCTCCATTGGAGTAGTAGATACCTTAGCATCCTGTAAACCAAACTTCTTGACCATATCCTGTACATACTTCTTTTGAGTAATGTAGATACCTGAATTTGTGTAGATCAATTCAAGACCTAGAAAGTATTTTAGTAATCCAAGATCACTAATCTTGAATTCTTTCATCATCTGTCCTTTAATGTGTCTAATCCCATTGACATCATTGCCTGTAATGATGATGTCATCTACATAAACACATAAGTAGATTACCTCTGTACTACTTCTCTTTATGAATAGAGAGGTGTCTGCTTTGCTCATCACAAATCCTTGGTCTTGGAGGTAGGTGGTCAATCTGTAGTTCCATGCTCTAGGTGCCTGCTTCAAACCATACAGAGCCTTCTTCAATTTACAAACATAATGTACCTTTTTTGGATCTTCATAGCCAGGTGGTTGTGACATGTAGACTTCTTCAGATATCCATCCATTCAAGAATGCATTCTTCACATCCAATTGGTACATGTTCCAATTCTTGGATGCAGCTACACTCACCAAAACTCTGATAGTTGGCATCTTGGCCACAGGAGAAAATGTCTCCTCATAATCAATGCCTTGGGTTTGTGCAAAACCCTTGGCTACCAACCTGGCTTTGTACCTATTAATTGTTCCATCTGAATTCTTCTTCAATTTGTAGATCCATCTGGATCCTATTACCTTCATAGAATCTTTCTTGGGTACCAAGTCCCAAGTATCACTCTCTTTGAGGGCTTCTATCTCCTCATCCATGGCTTCTCTCCATTCTGGCTTTGTAATTGCTTCTTCATAGGTACCTGGTTCTTCATTCAACAAGTCTTTTGCAAGATATACAGAGTGTTTAGTTACAAGTGATGTGTCATACCCAAATCTGATAGGCTTCTTCTTCTCTCTCTGAGATCTCCTCATTGCTTGAGTAGAAGTTTCTGGCTTATCCTCTAATTGCTTCATCTTCATCTTTCCTTTGGATTTCCAAGCCTTGAATTCTTCAAGGTTTATGGTATCATCATCTGAGCTTGAGTCTTCTTGCTGAGTTGGCTCTTCCTTGGTAAGCTTTGGAAAATCTTCCTCCATGTCATAGGGTAGACTCACTTTCCTGCATTCATTCTCATACCATGAGTCATTCTCATCAAATATGACATCTCTGCTTACCTTGAACCCTTTGTTTGTGGGGTTGTAGAATCTGTATCCCTTTTGGTTCAAATCATAACCAATGAAGATACATTTCTCTGCCTTTGGGTCTAGCTTTCCTCTTACCTGTGAGGGAATATGCACATATGCTACACAACCAAAGATTTTGCAATGATCCAGAGAGGGTCTCTTACCATGCCATGCTTCATATGGTGTCATGCCATCAAGTGATTTGGATGGCAACCTATTGATGAGATAAGTGGCAGTGGATACACTCTCTGCCCATAAGTAATTTGGCAACTTTTTCTCATTGAGCATAGACCTAGCTGTTTCCACTATAAGTCTATTCCTTCTTTCTGCTACCCCATTTTGTTCAGGTGAGTACCTTGTAGTGATCTCCCTCTTGATGCCTCTTTCCTGCAAGAAATCTTCAAACTCATTGGAGAAGTACTCTCCTCCACCATCTGATCTTAGCCTCTTCAAGCTTCTACCTGTTTGATTCTCAACAAGTGCAAGATACCTCTTGAAACAATTAAACACTTCATCTTTATGCTTCATAAAGTATAAAATGGTCCACCTGCTATAATCATCAATGAAAGACACATAATATCTTGAACCAGAAATGGAAGGGTCCTTGCTAGGTCCCCAAACATCTGTGTGTACCAAGTCTAGGTAGTCTTCATGCATGAAACCTTTCCTTGAGTAGGGTAATCTGTGAGACTTACCAAATTGACATGATCCACATTTATAAATCATGTGTTGCTTGGATACATTAGGTATCCCAAGCACACATTGATCCCTGCTCATTTGCTTTAGAGTCCTTTCACCTATGTGCCCTAATCTTTTATGCCATATTTCTAACTCTGAAAGTGTCTGATCCTTGTAATTATACAAAGCAATGTTTTTTGTATCTTCTAGCTCAAATGTAAATAATCTACCTGATTTCTCCCCTTTGGCTATCCTTCTGAATCCTTGTTTTGGGTCCTCCACATATGCTCCATGTTGTGTGAATCTGACCTGCAAACCTTTCTCCACAATCTGACCAACACTCATTAAATTCTTAGTTATTGTTGGTACATAGAGTACCCTGCTTAATAGGTTCTGATTACCATCACATGTCTTCACATTTCCAATTTTGACAACAGAGTGTTTAGTGTCATCACCTGTTTGTACCTGATGTTTGCCCTTGGGCTCTTCCAAATCAGAAAGTAGTGCCACATTGCCAGCTACATGGTTAGAACATCCTGAGTCAATGTAAAATAAATGATCATCATTTGTACCTATCTTGGAGGTCATATTCATGATCAATAAGGAGTCATCTTGCTCCTCTGTGTAGTTGTTGTAATCTCTTCTATTTCTGAATCCACCTTGGTAGCTTCCATTGTGGTTGTTGTTGTAATTGTTGTTGTACTGGTTGTTGTACCCATTGTAGCTTTGATGTTGGTTGAATCTACCTCTTCCTTGAGAGTATCCACCTCTTGAGTAGCCTCTTCCTCTCTGATTTTTGTTGTTCTTGTAGCATTCATCTGTGGTATGATTGGACAACCCACAGATGTTGCAAGGTGATGAGTTGTAGGGTCTCCCCCTACCTGACTTACCTCCTCTGCCTCTTCCTCTAGATGACCTACCTCTCCCTGCATAATTAGCTTGAGAGGTAGACCCTTCTTCATCCTGTTTCTTCTTGCCTTTATCTTTAACTTTCTTATCAGTATAGAGAGCAGAGGGGTTATTACCTTTTGATTGATCTCCAGCCTTGGTGAACTTTGCTTCATGTGTAAATAGTTGGCCCATGAGTGTTGTGAGATCAGGGGTATGCATGTCCATGTAGAGATCCATTGCAGTGGTGAAACTTTCCCACTTATCATCTGCCTTGAGTCCATTTGTCACTTGCCTGACTATTTGCTCCTCTTCAATTTCCTCTCCAATGCTTGCTAGTTGGTCTGCCACATCTTTGATCTTTGTCACATACTCTGAGACTGATTGCTTGGGCTGCTTCCTAAGGGTTGTGAACTCAATCCATAATTGGTTCTTCCTAGCCCTTGTGTTGGAAGAAAAATAGTTTGACAAGGTTTCCCAAGTCTCTTGGGAAGTCTTATAGTTCCTTACATGAGGTAAAAGAAAGTCAGATATAGAGTTTAAGAGATAAGACCTTGCCAAAGCATCCTTTGCACACCATTGGTTGAGTCTTTCATGCTCATCCTTTGTAGGTAGTCCTCTAGTCTTGAATGAGGGCAGCTCCTCATCTCCTGATATGTATCCAAATAGACTTCTCCCTTGTAGATAGGTCTTCATTCTTAAGGACCAAGCTTGATAATTGTTTCTGTCCAATTTGTCAATGAAAGAAGGGAAACCATCACCCATGATTACCTTCTATGCTCTGATACCACTGTTGAGAGTGATGGATGGATGCACTCAGGAAATCAGTTGGTGCTGCAAAACCTGCTTCACACCTGCCCTCTTTTCTCTTCAGATATACTTAGTACACTAGTTTAGCTTCCAAATGACATAAAGAAACCATATATGTACTTTGGAAATGGTTTGGGTAATGAACAAACCAAAACAGATAACTTTGTACTTCAAGAATCAAGCAAAACTTTCTATTCCTGTAGTGATACTTGCTCAGACTTTTACTCAGTGTGTCCAGCACACTTAAAATTGGAACAATTCCTTTTGGGAGTATTAATGTACCTTAGTAAGCTACCAATCACAAGTGGAATCACTTCAATTGATAAACTATGCACTGAGAAATAAGTTTAGCAAAATTATAATCACCCCCGACTTTTCAGGAACTCTGCAGACTGAGACCAGTGTACACTTCGAATCGATTTTCTCCCACATGGCTGAATGGAATCCTTTGAAATTTTGTATGCTTGTAGTAGACTTTGAGCTGGTTCCAATGAGCTATAGAACACTTGATTTGGTTCAGTAGATCCAGAGAAATGCTCCTTTGAAGATGACAGACTTGGAGTAGAACACTCAGACAAAACAGAGATGATGAATGTATACTTCTATTGATATATGAGTTTGTACAATCTCATTAGCTTGCCAAGCACAGCTAAATGAGGTATTGTGGTGTTGGCTATGGAGTAACCTTCACACACAATGAATTACAATGAAGTTTTGTCTCGGGGAGTGAGCTAGAGTGAGTGTATTACCCGCGACTTTTTACTTCATTTTTTATAGGAGTCTTGAGATCATTTGAATTTGAAATTCAAACTTAGGCTCCCTTGAATCTCTCCTCTAAAAGTAGGGAGATATTCTCTCCATCTCAACATTCAAATTTCCACGACTCTAGAAGTAGGTGGATGACTTAAAGTGATTACAAACAAATGATAAGTCACTTAGACTTTTACAAGGGGTAAAAAGTAGGAACACATAAGTATATGTTCACATGAACCTTCCTTTAATTGAAGCCTAGATAATATTTTGTCCATGCTTATCTTCCATAAGTCCAAGGGTTCAAGCCAATGTGTGTAGGCTTGTATTGCACCAACAGGGTTTTGGTTCAGAATTTTGCTTTCCAGATCGCCCTGCTATTAGTACTGCTGGCAGTGGTGATGCTTTTGCATCAGCAGCAGCAGCTGATGATGACCTTTACAATTAGTCTCAATGCTCTAACAACTGATAATATGGCCAGTCAAACAATTGCTCTAGCGGATAGTCAAGAATACCCAGATTCAGCAATAATAATTGGTCTCTTCTTTGGGGTCGATGCTTCCATTTTTGCTTAACCCTCTTCCTCCTTAGGATGAGGAGTTAAATATAATAGCTTCGTGAATGTGGTTGTATGAATAGATGGTCATACGTGCACGACATTGGTTCATTTATTTTTGTGCATCAAAAGATGGAGATAGACCCTACGAGAGCAATTTTTGACTATGTACCTTTTACCAATTCCTAAATTTGAGGGACTTTCTCCCCATTCACACACTTTTGACCAAGAATGTCCCTCTGCATTTGTCAAACCCTATATTTGACATTGTCCCCCACTCCTTCCCCCACTCTCCTCCACTCCTCTGCCCACTTTCCCTCTACCCTGACGCCCACTCCTGCAATCCCCAAACCCCCACGTGCACCTGTAAGAATTGCCACCCACGTATGGTCAAAGGAGTTCTGACCCCTCCCTTCCCCACTCTATAAAAGTAACACCTCCCCTCCTCAGTGGGGGTTGCTGGATTATTGAAGAACAGTGAGGGTTTTTTTTTTTATTATTCTGAAGAGAGAGAGATGCACCAGAGTGAGTGAGAGGTTTCTACAAGACTGAAGCTGGGGGGAATTATTTTTGGGGGAAAGAGGTTAAGGACTTTGGCTCTTTCTGTGGGCAAGCGAATAGGGGCTTGGGGGTCTGTGTGCTGAAAAAAAGACAGAGGGGTGTTTCTCGGGCTTTCTCTCTTTTTTTTGTCGGTTCAAGGGAGTGTTCTTCTGCTGCGGGCACCTGATCGCTTGCATTTAGTCCTTTGATCAGAAAATATGTGCACTGCGGGCATCAGAATAAGAAGCCAGATCTAAAACTCCACGGGCCGAGAGGAGGTCTGTCACTGACTCGCAATAATGCTGACCTTGAAGAAACAACAAGAAGAGCTCGACTGCTACATACTTCCATTCCAAGCAGCCAAAGGACGTATGCGTTAACTCCAGAAGCTCTAGTGTACCAGTAAACATCTCTGCCCCCACAAGCTCGAGTGGTAAATCTGGAAGTCTTCTTTAGGTACGCACATCAAGAAATTAAACTACACCAATGGTATGTCATGTAAAAAGATTTGTTATTTGTCTAGCAGTATGGCGGAATGTGGTGTTTTCCTCCAAAAAACTAAGGGTGGATTGGGACGTTAATATTGGCCTCATGTACTGAATGGCTTCTTCTTAGTCTTTGTCTATGACATGTTTGGGCTTAAATATTCTGTGTTGAAGGCATCATGCATTTGAATTTGGATTGGGCATATTGATGGGGACCTTATCTACATGAGCCAAGTGGATGGCGAGGAATTTCGTAGCTCATTATATGTGATCTTATTCCTATTCTTCATGCCATGGTATGGTGATAAAGAAGTAAGGTGAAGGATAAATTGAGGTTGGAACTGATTTCACAATCGCTACTGGGAGACCGGTGTTCTTAAGCCTAGGATGGTGGTCACTTCTGCTCCAATTGGTCTCACTACTAAGGTCAAGTCAGTGGAGATGCACCATGAAGCTCTCCAAGAGGCTTTGCTTGGTGACAACGTAGGATTTAATGTAAAGAACGTTGTAGTAAAGGATTTGAAGTGTGGTTCTATGGCATCAGACTCTAAGAACGACCCTGCCAAGGAGGCTGCAAACTTTACTTCTTAGGTTATCATCATGAACCATCCTGATCAGATTGGTAATGGATATGCTCCTGTGCTTGATTGCCACACATCTCACATTGCTGTGAAGTTTGCTAAGATTCTGACCAAGATTGATAGAAGATCTGGCAAGGAACTTGAAAAGGAGCACACGTTTCTGAAGAACGAAGATGCAGGTTTTGTGAAGATGATTCCTACCAAGCCCATGACTGTGGAAACTTTTTTCGAGTATCCACCTCTTGGGCGTTTTGCTGTTTGTGACATGAGACAGACAATTGCAGTTGGTGTCATTAAGGCTGTGGAGAAGAAAGAAGCCTCTGGGGCCAAGGTCACAAAGGCTGCTCAATTTGAAGAGTCTATGAAGTTTGCAAGATGTAGTTTCAGTAATGCAAATATCCACAAGTACAAGGCATTTGCACAAACCTTCGAGCAACCTATGGGTTTTGGTTCAGAATTTTGCTTTCCAGATCGCCCTGCTATTAGTACTGCTGGCAGTGGTGATGCTTTTGCATCAGCAGCAGCAGCTGATGATGACCGTTACAATTAGTCTCAGTGCTCTAACAACTGATAATATGGCCAGTCAAACAATTGCTCTAGCGGATAGTTAAGAAGACCCAGATTCAGCAATAATAATTGGTCTCTTCTTTGGGATCGAGGCTTCCATTTTTGCTTAACCCTCTTCCTCCTTAGGATGAGGAGTTAAATATAATAGATTCGTGAATGTGGTTGTATGAATAGATGGTCATACGTGGACGACATTGGTTCATTTATTTTTGTGCATCAAAAGATGGAGATAGACACTACAAGAGCAATTTCTCACTATGTACCTTTTCCCAATTCCTAAATTTGAGGGACTTTCCCCCCATTCACACACTTTTGACCAAGAATGACCCTCTGCATTTGTCAGACCCTTACATTGTCCCCCACTCCTTCCCCCACTCTCCTCCACTCCTCCGCCCACTTTCCCTCTACCCTGACGCCCACTCCTGCAATCCCCAAACCCCCACGTGCACCTGTAAGAATTACCACCCACGTATGGTCAAAGGATTTCTGACCCCTCCCTTCCCCACTCTATAAAAGTAACACCTCCCCTCCTTAGTGGGGGTTGCTGGATTATTGAAGAACAGTGAGGGCTTTTTTTCGATTATTCTGAAGAGAGAGAGAGGCACCAGAGTGAGTGAGAGGTTTCTGCAAGACTGAATCTGGGGGGAATTATTTTTGGGGGAAAGAGGTTAAGGACTTCGGCTCCTTCTGTGGGCAGGAGAACAGGGGCTTGGGGGCTCTCTGTGCTAAAAAAAGACGGAGGGGTGTTTCTCGGGCTCTCTCTCTTTTTCTTCATCGATTCAGGGGAGTGTTCTTCTGCTACGGGCACCTGACCGCCTGTATTTAGTCCTTTGATCAGAAAATATGTGCACTGCAGGCATCAGAATAAGAAGTCGGATCAAAGACTCCACGTGCCAAGAGGAGGTCTCTCATTGACTCGCAATAACGCTGACCTTGAAGAAACAACAAGAAGAGCTCGACTGCTGCATACTTCCATTCCAAGCAGCCAAAGGGCATATGCGTTAACTCCAGAAGCTCTGGTCTACCAGTAAACATCTCTGCCTAGGCGTTCTTACAACACGATACAAAGGTTGGATCAGAGTAATGTTGTTTTTGTTGTACCCCCACAAGCTCGAGTGGTAAATCTGGAAGTCTTCTTTAGGTACGCACATCAAGAAATTAAAGTACACAAATGGTATGTCATGTAAAAAGATTTGTTATTTGTCCAGCAGTGTGGCGGAATGTGGTGTTTTACTCATGAAAACTAAGGGTGCATTGGGATGTTAATATTGGCCTCATGTACTGAATGGCTTCTTCTTAGTCTTCACCTGTGACATGTTTGGGCTTAAATATTCTGTGTTGAAGGCATCATGCATTTGAATTTGGATCGGGCATATTGATGGGGACCTAATCTACATGAGCCAAGTGGATGGCCAAGAATTTCGTAGCTCATTATATGTGATCTTATTCCTATTCTTCATGCCATGGTATGGTGATAAAGAAGTAAGGTGAAGGATAAATTGAGGTTGTAACTGATTTCACAATTGCTACTAGGTAATCCATGCATATTGTATCCAAAACAAGTGCGTGTCACTCCCAGGAAAGACATGTTGAAGTTTTTAGCCCGTGAGATAATGAAACGAGTAGGATCTTCAACATTAATGAATGTCGGCACTTTGAAAATGAATCATATTTCTTTCATTCTGCACTCTGCATTGCTGTGTGAGGATGACTCATTTTGCATTATCCTAGGTTCCATGATTCGAGACACACAATACAGTTCATTTTAGTGTTGACATACATGACCTTCTGTTTCCACACTAAGGAGTACCGAATGTAACTGTGGCACGGGGTAGAAATTTCATAACCTATTAGGTATTTCCCGATGCAATTTCACTCAAGAGTGGGGGGATAAGATCTAATCGTGGGCTTAGGTAGGTAAGCAGCTCAAAAACTACAATATGCCGCTGAGTTTATGGCTGGTACATTATATCTAAGTATTAGATGAGAATACGTTATTGGTTGGATGTTCTTGACTGTTCACACTGCATCGCTTGCACATTATTCGAAAGGAGACTAAAGAAAATATAACCTGAAAGGAGACCCTCTTCCGTCGACCCAAGAACTAATTGAATATGCATGTGACAACCCGTTGTTGTCCCTTGGGTTGAATATCCCGAAAGTAGAATATTCAGTGTTTTGTTCTTTGCATGAGAAAGGTGGTTGAGTGAGTATGAGTAAAAGTGCTAGTGTGAGAATGCGGATGTGCAAGATCTAAATGTGTGAGGGAGTTTGAAATCTTTCGAAAAGGTATGAGTGTATGTGAGCTGGTAGGGGAGTGTGTGCATGAGTGTGTATGTGAAAGTGAAAGAGAACAAGAGGGTGAGAGTGTGAAAGTGTGTATGGGTGTGTAAGTGCATGTGTGTGTTTGGGTGTAAGAGAAGTGTGAGTGAGCTACTATCTGCCTTTGATGCTTGAAATCCAAGATCATTCAAGAATTTTACAAGCCTATAATTCCAAGCCCTTGGGGCTTGCTTCAACCCATACAAAGCTCTCTTGAGCTTACATACATAATTTGGACTCACTTGATCTTTGAACCCATCTGGTTGCTCCATGTAGACTTCATCTGAAATGTAACCATTCAAGAAAGCATTTTTAACATCTAATTGAGACAACTTCCAACCTTTACAAGCAGCAATTGCAATGAGTGTTCTGATGGTTGTCATCTTTGCCACAGGACTATAAGTCTCATCATAGTCCACTCCATATGTCTGTGCATACCCTTTCACAACAAGTCTAGCTTTGTACCTAGACACACTTCCATCTGCAAATCTTTTAGTCTTGTAAACCCACTTACATCCAATGATCTTCTGACTACTAGGTTTAGGAACCAAATCCCATGTTTGATTCTCTATCAATGCATCATACTCCTCTTGCATAGCATCTTCCCAATTCTTCTTCCCTTTGGCTTCTTCATATGTAGAAGGGTCTTCATCTGCTTTTACCAAATAAGCATAATCTTTAGTAGTTAAGAATGAAGTATCATAGCTATACCTTGTAGGTTGCCATTTGTGCCTAGATGATCTCCTAACTTCTGCACTTCTTGAGGTTTCTGGTTCATCACATTCTGGATCAAACCTTGGCCTCTCTTCAACTTCAACCTGCACTTCATTGTTCTCACTTTCATCAAGTAATTGAATCTTTGCTTTACCTTTCCTTTGTTCCACTACTTCTTCATCATCTGCATGTACATTATTTTTACCTGCATACCAAGTACCTTGCTCATCAAATGTAACATCCTTGGATACAATAAATTGCTTTGTGGATGGACTCCACAACCTGTATCCCATTTGCTTATCATCATAGCCAATGAAAACATATTTCTCTGCCTTAGGCTCCAACTTATGCCTCAATTGAGATGGCACATATGCATATGCCAAGCATCCAAATATTCTGCAATGATCCAAGGTAGGTTTCTTACCCCACCAAGCTTCATATGGTGTCATACCCTGCAAAGCTTTACAAGGCAATCTATTAACCAAATATGTAGCTGTATTAACAGCCTCAGCCCACAAATAATTTGGGCAATTCTTCTCTTTCATCATGGACCTTGCAAACTCAACAAGAGTCCTATTTCTTCTTTCTGCTACCCCATTTTGTTGAGGAGAGTACCTGCAAGTAACTTCTCTCTTTATACCTGCATTCCACAAATAATCATTGAACTCATTTGAAAAATACTCTCCCCCTCCATCTGACCTTAGTCTCTTCAATTTTTGACCTGTAATCCTCTCTGAATATACATGATAGTGTTTAAATGTATTAAACACTTCTGACTTTTCCTTAATCACATAAATTGTGATCCACCTGGTAGCATCATCAACATATATGACATAATATCTTGAACCATTTATACTAAAGTCCTTTGAAGGACCCCACACATCTGTATGCACCAATTCAAGTCTTTCTGAATACATAAACCCATGCTTGGAATAGGATTGCTTATGAGCCTTACCTAATTGACATGCCTCACATCTGTATGTCATGTGTTGACCTGCAATGTTAGGCATTCCAAGTACTGAATCATTGTTAATCATTTCTTTGATACCTCTTTCATTAAAGTGTCCAAGTCTTTTGTGCCAAAGATCCAATTCTGACACCTTCTGCTCTCCATATGTGAACATAGCATGTCCAACATTTCCTTGTACCTTCAATGTGAAAAGCCTTCCTTCTTTCTTTCCTGCAATAACTTGTTTATACCCTTGACTAGGGTCTTCCACATAAACTCCATCATTGGTAAACCTTACCTCATAACCTTTTTCCACAATTTGACCTACACTGATCAAATTCTTTGGAATTGTGGGAACATAGAGTACCTTACTCAGAAGAGTGCTCCCATCCTTAGCTTTGACTGAACCAATTGACTTTACCTTATGCTTTGTATTATCACCTGTCTGAACTGTATGATTAATTGCATTATGATCTAGGTCAGTCATCAAAGCAATATTTCCACTCAAATGATTACTACATCCTGAATCAATATAAAACACTCTCATGTCCTCATGTGAAGTTTCACATGTATTCATAATGAGAGTCGAGTCCTCCTTTTGATCTGATGCATAGTTGTAGTAGGTGTTATTATAGGATTGACTTTGGAAGTTTCTTCCACCACCTCTTCCAAAAGAACTCCTACCACCTCTACCTCTGAAATTTCCTCTCTGAAATCTACCACCTCTTGCTCTTTGATTAAAGTTCTGATAATTACCATTGTTTTGATTATTGTGCCAACAATCATGAGATAGATGATTGGTCTTACCACATATCCAACAAGCTCTTGCATTCTCTTTGTTGTTTCTGCCTCTTCCTCTACTTCTGCCATTTCCTCTTCCTCTTATGAAATTTGCTTGGTTTGATGTACCTTCTTCTTCACCTGATTGTTGCTTCCCTTTGTTAGCTTTCTTCTTGTCTTTAGAATACATTGCATGACCTGCACTCTTATCAACATCTCCTTTGACATCATTCTCAAAAGTTAGCATATGACCTAACAATTGATTCAAATCAGGAGTAAAATGATCTAATGAAAGTTCTGTAGATAAAATGAAAGGCTTCCACTTCTCATCTCCTCTTAGCCCTGTGAGTATTTGTCTTACCAATTTGTCTTCTTCAATGTCTTCATCAACTGCACCTAAAGAATCTGCAATGTCCTTCATCTTTGTCACATAATCAGAAATTGATTGTGAGGCCTTCTTCTTGAAGGTAGTAAACTCTGCCCATAGTGAAGCCTTCCTTGATTTGGTTGTATTTTGGAAATGCTCCTCCAAAGCATTCCAAATGTCACAAGCACTCTCAAGTCCTCTAATGTGAGGAAGCAAATAGTCATTGACTGCCATGTAGATGATGCTTCTTGCTTGAGCATCCTTCTTCATCCAATTCTTCAAATCTGCAAGCTCCTCCCTAGTTGGAACACTAGGATCTCTGAATTCTGGCTTTTCTTCATCTCCTGTGATATATCCTATCAGATCTTTGCTCATAAGGTGAGCTTCCATCCTCATAGACCATGCAGGATAGTTCTCTCTATCCAACTTTTCAATTTGGAGACTATCTCCCATCCTTGCTTCACCTATAGTCTCAAAACTTTAACCTTTACAGATAATAAATGTACCTTTACTTCGAATGTTGCTCCTTCTGATCCTTTTGATGCTCTTTGTATGTCTTCCTTCAATCTTTCTTCAACCTTTACCCTTCTGCACCTTCAAAATGTAAAGATTTGTACTTCTGCAATAGTCGGAGTCTTCTTCTTCTCAATTTTGACACAACCTGCTCTGATACCACTGATGGAGAGTGTTAATCTCCAAAAGAACAAGTTGACCTTGAATTTAGATCACCTCTATATCAAGATCAACTTTAGACTCCACCTAATTTAGAGAATCTTCACCAACTTATCAGAAAATTGATTATTCTGAAAAGTTCAGTTTCTTCAGAAAAGTCTGCTGCAGATTAGTCACTCATTGACTAATCAATCCTGTAAAGTTTTTGATAAAACTTTGCACAACACTTCGCCTTAAGGTTGCGCAACTTTGCCAAGTTAAATCTCTCAAAAAGATTAAGTACACACTGAGAAATGTGTGAAACACTTTACCTATGTCTGAAAGTGCTTCTCTGCAATGGCGACTTTGACACCTGTAACTTCTTAGCACTAGTTCTCCCAACTCTGAACCCGTTTCATCAAGATCTTCTAGCCATAGATGGCTTACCTTTCAACTTAAATTTTAAGCTCTCATTTGTGTAAAA
>MU262629.1:0-5000 GCA_020310875.1 Ceratopteris richardii | reverse complement strand
CTTCCTGCCCAATCTGAGTCACTATAGGCTCTCAATCTTATATCTGATGTAAAAGGATAATACAATCCTTCTTTCAAAGTCCCTTTGATATATCTAAGAACTCTTTGACCTGCAATCCAATGTGGATCCTTTGGACAATGCATGAATTGAGAAAGAACACCAACTGCATAACTAATATCAGGCCTTGTTAGAGTTGCATAAATCAAACTTCCCACTAAAGATTGATACTTCCTCATGTCTTTGAATTCTGCACCATCATATCTACTGAGTTTATGATTGACTTCTAATGGTGTAGATGCCTCCCTGCAATTCTCCATGTTAAACTTCTTTAGAAGATTCAAGAGATACCTTTCTTGTGATACATATATGCCATGATCTGCATAAGTGATTTCCATTCCAAGAAAATATGACAATTTTCCTAGATCACTTATCTTGAATTCCTTCTCAAGTAGCTTCTTCAACCCCTTGATTCCTTCATTTGAGGTACCTGTAATTATAATGTCATCTACATATATACAAATGTAGATCATACCTTCATCTGTTCTTTTGATAAGTAAACTTGCATCTGCCTTTGAACTTTGATATCCAAGATCATTAAGATACTTTACAAGTCTATAATTCCAAGCTCTTGGAGCTTGCTTCAAACCATAAAGGGCTCTTCTCAACCTGCAAACATAATTTGGAAACTTATGATCTGCAAACCCTTGAGGTTGCTCCATGTAAACCTCATCTGATATATATCCATTCAAAAATGCATTCTTAATATCCAATTGACTCAATGTCCATCCTCTTGATGCTGCAATGGCAATGATTGTCCTTATGGTTGACATCTTTGCTACAGGACTGAATGTCTCATCATAATCTATGCCAAATGTTTGAGCATAGCCTTTAACCACCAATCTGGCTTTGTATCTGGCTATAGTTCCATCTGCATGCTTCTTAACTTTGTAAACCCATTTGTTTCCAATCACTTTCTTACCATTAGGCTTTGGAACAAGTTCCCAAGTTTTGTTCTCTTCAAGAGCATCAAACTCTTCCTTCATTGCTACTTCCCATTGTCTCTTACCCTTTGCTTCATCATAGCCTTGAGGTTCTTCATCTTCCTTAACCATGTAAGCATAATTTTTCTGAGTCAAGTAAGAAGTGTCATATGAATACCTTGTAGGTTGCTTCCTCATTCTGGTTGACCTTCTTGGTTCACACTCTTCATGTATATCTGGATGTACTTCTTCATCAAATATTGGTCCATCTTCATTCCTTCTATATGATTCAACTCTTGATGTGCTTGCTTGCATATGTTCTTCATCTCCATCTACCTGCATATGTGATTTACCTCTTGCACTCCTTCTTATCTCTTCTTCAAATGTTTCAAGATCACATTCTTTATCTGCATACCAACTCTTCTGTTCATCAAAGGTCACATCTCTAGAAACAATAAAATGTTTAGTTAAAGGACTCCATAGCCTATAACCCATTTGCTTTTCATCATACCCAATAAACACATATTTTTCTGCCTTTGGTTCAAGCTTATGTCTGAGTTGTGATGGTACATAAGCATAGGCAATTGACCCAAACACTTTACAATGGTCAAGTGTTGGTTTCTTACCCCACCAAGCTTCATAAGGGGTCATACCATTCAAAGCTCCACATGGTAGCCTATTCACAAGGTATGTGGCTGTATTTACAGCCTCAGCCCAAAGATAATTAGGGCAATTCTTTTCCTTTAGCATTGCTCTTGCAAATTCAACCAATGTTCTATTCCTCCTTTCTGCCACCCCATTGTGTTGAGGTGTATACCTGCAAGTTATCTCTCTCTTGATACCTGCATTCCAAAGATAGTCATTAAACTCTTGGGAGAAGTATTCTCCCCCTCCATCAGACCTTAGCCTCTTGAGTTTTTGACCTGTAACTCTTTCTGCATAAGCATGAAAATGTTTGAAGGCTCCAAAGACTTCTGACCTTTCCTTTAGAACATAAAGGGTTATCCACCTTGTAGCATCATCAATAAACAAAACATAATACCTAGATCCATTTATTGAACCTTCTTTTGTTGGCCCCCATACATCTGTATGTATGAGTTCAAGCAAACCATCATGCTTGAAACCTTTCTTCTGAAATGGTTGTCTATGAGCTTTTCCCATCTGACAAGCTTCACACTTGTATATCATATGTTGATTCTTCACATTTGGTAGTCCCAATACAGATTGATTCTCCACCATAGTTTTGATTCCTCTTTCATTGAAGTGTCCCAATCTTTTATGCCAAAGATCTAACTCTGTAATTACTTCATCACCATGTGTAATTAGGGCTTGACCAACATTTCCTTGCACTTTGAGAGTAAAAAGTCTACCTTCCTTCTTACCACAAACAATGGGTTTGTATGCATCCTCTGGATCTTCAACAAATACCCCTTCATTTGTAAATCTGACTTGAAAACCTTTTTCCACTATTTGTCCAACACTAATCAGATTCTTTGGTATTGTTGGAACATACAAAACATTTGTTAATAAATCAGCTCCACTCCTGCACTTCACTTTTCCAATTGAATGCACATTATGTTTTGTATTATCACCTGTTTGTACTGTATGACTTGAATTGCCTTCTTCCAATTCTGACAACAATTCTATATTACCTGATAAATGATTTGAACAACCAGAGTCAATATAGAATACCTTAAGATCCTCCTTCTCTGATGAACTAATTGAATTCATCATCAATGTTGTATGGTTGTCATTCTGTGTATCATTTGCATAATTGTAATATGTGGTATTATATGATTGGTTCTGATTCCAATTTCTACCACCACCTCTACCAAAACTTCCTCTTGAATTTTGTCTTCCTCTTTGAAATTGATTCTGAAACCTTCCACCTCTTCCTCTGCCATTGTTGTTCTGATTTTGGCTTGCTCCTTGTTGATTGTGCCAACAATCATATGCTAGATGATTGCTCAATCCACAAATCCAACATGTCTTCTTGTTATTGTTCTGATTACCTCTACCTCTTCCATTACCTCGACCTTTACCTCTGCCAAAACCTCTTCCTCTTGCATAATTTGCTTGAGTTGTTGACTCTTCTTCATCCTTTGCCTTGCCTTTATCTCCTTTCTTTTTGTTCTTCACATACATTGCAGAACTTTGACCTTTGTCTCCATCTGACTTTAAATCTTGCTCAAATGTGAGCATCAATCCAAGTAATTGATTTAATTCTGGCACATAATGGTTTAATGAGAGTTCTGTTGAAAGTACAAAAGGCTTCCATCTCTCATCACCTCTTAATCCTGCAAGTAATTGAGCTATCAACCTATGATCTTCAATATCCTCATCAATAGATCCAAGGCTATCTGCCAAGTCTTTCATCTTAGTGACATAATCACTAATGCTCTGATTTTGCTTTTTCTTGAATGTGGTGAACTCTGACCATAAGCTAGCTTTCCTAGCTTTAGTAGTGTTTTGGAAGTGGTCTTCCAAAGCATTCCAAATATCTTCAGCTGTTTCTAAACCTCTGATATGTGGCAACAAATGATCTGTAATAGTGTTGTATATATAAGCTCTTGCACTTGCATCTCTCTTCTGCCATAACTTCAAAGCTTCTAGCTCTTCCTTCCTTGGATGACTTTCATCTTCAAATTTAGGCTTCTCCTCTTCACCTGTCACATATACCATTAGATCCTTACTCATAAGTAAGGCCTCCATCCTCATTACCCAAGCAGGATAGTTATCTCTGTCCAATTTGTCAATGGACACATGATCTGCCATGGTATCCTTGCTTCTGCTTCAACCTGTAAGTGTAAGGTTAAAGAATGATACCTTTTGTAGACCTTTATCCTTGGAAGTGACTTCGAAATAACCTTCTGATGACTTTTGTTGTTAAACACCTCAGCTTCCTCCTTCTTTGATAAAGAACTCTTCAATTCTTCTTGTATCTGCTCTCCCTTTACTCTCGAGGACCTTATCTGCTCTGATACCACTTGTTGGTGTGTGAAACACCACAAGAACTAAACTAATGTGGTATTAGAAGACCTCCATAACCACCATTAGCTTAGCAATACTCACATTATGAGTCTTCATCTCTGAACTTAGTGAAAATCAAAAATTTCACTTCACAGAAATCTGCGCCTTTTCTTCAATCCTTCAATCTGACCTGTATTAGCTCAATCTTTGCCAAATCTTTTGATCACTTGCTAAGAGAAGTTCTTGCTAATGTTAAGCAACACATAACAAACAAAACTTTCAAGTAATAACTTCAAAATCTTCTGATTTTGTATCAAACTTTCCACTATGTCTGAAAACTGAAAATCTACTTCATCGATTTGACATACCTCCACTCTTAAGTTGATTTCTCTGAGTATGCGTCCCGTTTCTCAAAGATCTTTTGACCAAATGTAGTTGAGGATAGTAGCTTTAAAATGAGCTATCACTTACCAAAAACTTTACACTGTGCTTCGAGATCTATCCTTCAGAAGATCAATAAAATATGCGCCAGAAAAGTCGTAACTGTCAACTAACTTTCATAGTCATATGAAATGACTTAGAACTCAATGTACAAGAAGAATTAGACTAAATCCTTCTACACAAACATGTGTTGATTATCAGAGAAGATGTGTACAAAATGGCTTGGCCTAATTTTGCTCACAGCCATGGAAAACTCTCTCAGACTCAGAAGTTTTCTCTCACCATCTCACTCAGAAATTACACGACTTTTCTCTACTCACTCAATCTACAAAATTGAGTTCTCTCTTACATGTTTCTGACTCAAATTAACTTATATACCTATGGTTTACATTCTTCTAGACTTGAACTCGTAAGTTCTAAAGATCAAATACAAATCTAGACTCTAATTTTGCACTAATTTACAATAGTGAAATTGTCCCTTCACTTAGGCTTGATTTTCTGTAGGTCTTTCCTTCACTTCTTCTTTCCTCCATCATATGTCTCCATATGTCTTCATAAATCCATGCCTAATTAGTGAGTGAAGCCCCAACACTATCTATCTATCTATCT
>MU262628.1:0-61717 GCA_020310875.1 Ceratopteris richardii | reverse complement strand
AAGAATGGGCGTTTACTACTGTCTGCAGTTTTGACCCATCTTCTCATGATCAGTGCATGTCTGCAGTAGACTCAGATGTTTGGTACTTTGACAGTGGGGCGACCAAACATATTACCTCGCAGCGCAGTTTCTTCTCTTCACTCGAGCCTGCCCCTACAGGGAATACTGTCACATGCGCCAATAACTCCTCTTATCCTGTTATGGGAGTTGGTAAGATCATTCTGACTACTGCTGATGGTAGTTCTTTCACTTTGTCAGACGCTTTATTTGTGCCAGGGATAAAAAGAGTCTGTTATCAGTTTCTGCATTAGCCAAGATTTGCTTGGTTGTGAAATTCGTTGATGACAGGTGTACAGTCCATGATCTCTCAAATGGCGATATGATTATTGCTTCTGGCATTTTATGTCGTGGGCTGTATAAGCTCATTGACTATGAAAGATCTATGAATGATTCGGCATGTGGAGTTCATGATTCTCAGGCTATGTCAGATGCAAAGCTTTGGCATGCACGCTTTGGTCATCTGAATTTTGCTAGTTTGTTACGCCTACAGAAATCTGAAATGGTGTCCTCTTTGCCCAAACTTGAGGCACCTGGAAAACATGTTTGTGAAGGCTGTATTTTGGGCAAAATGCAGCATTCTTCCTTTCCAAAAGATGGTTCAGTTCGGGCTACGCAGAAATTGCAGCTTGTAGATAGTGATGTCTGTGGTCCTATGCAGACACCCTCTTTTGGAAATTACCTTTACTTCGTGACTTTCATTGATGATTTTTCCAGGCATGCATGGGTATATCCATTCAAAGCAAAGTCCGAAGTGTTCATGTGCTTCAAACAGTTTTTGGTTTTGGCTGAAAATCTGTCAGCATGTAAAATGGGCACCCTCCGTTCTGATCGAGGGGGGGAATATATGTCTTCAGATTTTAATGCATTTCTGGTTGAATGTGGGATAAAACACTAGTGTACAGTGCCGTATACACCTCAACAGAATGGAGTTGCTGAACGAAAGAACATGTCACTCATGGAGATGGCGAGGTGCATGGTCAAGAGTCAGGCTTTACCACATAGTTTCTGGCTTGAGGCTGTCATGTGTGCAGCATATGTACTGAACAGGTGTCCCACTAAAGCGTTGCAGTCTATCACTCCATATGAGGCTTGGCATGACCGCAAGCCATCTGTTGCTCATATGCGTGTTTTTGGTTGTTTGGCATATGCATTAGTGCCTGAACAACATCGCAGAAAATTGGATGATAAGGCAGTAAAATGTATTTTTGTTGGGTACAGTTCTGAAAGTAAAGGCTATCGTCTGTATCATCCAAAGACTAAACACATTCTGGTTAGCCGTGATGTTGTCTTTGTGGAAGATGCTATTCAGCCATTGCTTTCATGTACTAAGGAGACATCTGTTAGCTCCAAAGACATGTATGATACTTTGATGCCTCTTTTTACAGGTGGACAGGCTAGTGCTGGTCCTAATGAGGCAACTTCTCAGCCTTTGCAGGTTTCATATGATGATGCAAATCATTCCATTTCTGATGCAGATTTACATGATGCACTTGTTGATGAGAGAGCTGATATTGAGCAGGCAAAAATTATGCCAAAGTGGCTGGTGCAGACTTTGCGTGACAGCAAATTAGATGCACCTTTGTCATATCGTACTCGTTCAGGCTCTCATAGTGCCTCCTTTGCATCAGATTGCTATGCTATGGCTGCATCTAGTCTCTGTGATGAGAATGAGCCTGTTTCTTTTGATGAAGCACAAAATTCAGAAAATTGGATGGCTGCTATGCAATCTGAATATGATGCTATAATGAAGAATGGTACATGGTCTTTATGTGACTTGCCTCCTGGCAAGAAGGCCATTGGCACTAAGTGGGTATACAAGCTGAAGTGTAAACCTGATGGTACAGTTGACAGGTATAAGGCTAGGCTTGTTGCAAAGGGTTATGCATAGGAAAGAGGCATTGATTTTGATGAGACCTTTGCACCTACATGCCGTATGACTACTGTTCGGAGCATTTGTGCACTTGTAGCCCATCATGGTTGGAATGTACATCAGTTGGACATTAAAACAGCATTTCTGAATGGTGACTTGCATGAAGAAGTGTATGTTTTTCAGCCCCGTGGCTTTGTGCAGAAAGGGCATGAAATCCAGGTTTGCAGGTTAAAGAAGGCATTATATGGTTTAAAGCAAGCACCACGTGCTTGGTATGAGAAGATACATGCCTATCTGATTGCACATGGTTTTGAGAACAGTCCAACTGAAAGCACCTTATATGTTAAGCGTGCTAACGATGTGCTTCTGATCATTGTTGTCTATGTAGACGACATGCTGCTCACTGGTCCTATTGAGAAGCATATTGCTGATTTTAAGGCTGATTTGCATGCCTCATTTGAGATGTCTGATTTGGGGCATTTGCATCACTATTTGGGCATTCAGTTCATGCACGTTGATGGTGGAATGGCTTTGTGTCAAACGAAATATATTGACACATTATTGCAGCGTTTTGGCCTTGAAGACTGTAAGCCTATTGCCACTCCTATGGAGACATGTTTACGATTGAGTCTTCATGATGCTGGAGATGCATTTGATGCTGTTCTCTATCAGCAGGCTGTTGGATGCTTGATTTACTTATGCATTACTCGGCCAGATATTCAGTTTGCTGTCTCACAGATGAGCAGGTTTATGCATTGCCCAGGAGTCACGCATTGGAAAGCGGTTAAGCGCATCTTTCGCTACTTGAGTGGTACTAGGCTACTTGGGTTGTTTTATCCCAAGGGGGGATCACTACCGCCAGATTTGCATGCTTTTTCTGACTCAGATTGGGCTGGTTGCTATGACACTCGTATGTCCACCAGTGGTTTTTGCTTCATGCTTGGTAGCTCATGTATATCTTGGTTGAGCAAGAAGCAGCCTACTGTGGCCACTTCCAGTTATGAGGCTGAGTATAGGGCAGCTTTCACAACGACTGTTGAGTGTGTGTGGCTCAGACGCCTTATGGCTGATTTGGGTGTTGGCCAGTCTTCTGCCACCACCATCTTCACTGACAGTCAGAGCGCATTGGCAGTTGTGAGGAACCCTGTGTTCCATGCTCGCACTAAGCACATTGAGGTGCATTATCACTATGTCAGGGAGAGGTTCTCTGCTGGGGAGGTCAGCTTGGCATATGTGCCCACGCAGGAGAACATTGCAGACCTTTTCACGAAGGCTCTGCCTAGGGAGAAGTTTGAAGTTTTCCGCAAAGCTTTGGGCTTACTTCCTTTTGTGGAGTGATTTCCACATAGCTTGGCACTTCCTTATACATGAGTGCCAGCTCCTTGTTCACCGCATCACTCCCAGGGGGGATTTGTTGATATATTTAGGTAGTGATGTGTGTGAACACTCTAGGACTGCCCGGGCACTTTTTTCCCTCTTTAGGAGGTTTTTTTCCCCCGGCTTGTATATACGCCTATTGCCCTAATGGGATACTTATCTTTGTACATTCTCTAGTAATACATTCAGTATTGTGTGTTTGTGCTCCAAGCTTCTTCTTCTTCCTTGTGCTGTTCTGTGCTTCCGTAGACGTCTATCTCCAAAATATGTCAATTAGATGTGAAGAATGATTTTCTAAATGGTTATATTTCAGGTGATGTTTTCATGGAGCAACCACAAGGATTCAGAGATGAAAGGTATCCAGATTATGTATGTAAGCTCAAGAGAGATTTGTATGGTTTGAAGCAGGCCCCAAGGGCATGGAATTATAGAATTGTGAAGTTCTTGAAGGAACTTGGTTTCCAAGTATCTAAAGCAGATAGTAGCTTGCTTGTCAAAGCAAGTGATGAGGGGCTCATTTATATGTGCATATATGTTGATGATATAATTCTTACATGTACAGATGAGAAGGGCATACAAAGTTTAAATAAGCAAATGGAGAAAGAGTTCAAGATTAGTGACTTGGGAGACTTGTCATATTTCTTGGGCATGGAGATCTCATACACTCAACATGGAGTGTATGTAACTCAAGAAAGGTATTTGAAGAACTTGTTGATCAAGTTTAAAATGGCTGATTGCAGGGTAGCACCTACTCCAATGGAAGTAAATCACAAATTGAGCAGATATAGAGGAGAAGAATTTAAGGATATGAAGATGTATCAAAGTCTGGTTGGTAGTCTTATCTATGCTACATTAACTAGGCCTGATTTGTCATATGTAGTTGGAGTATTATCTCAATTCATGCATTGTCCTAGGAAAGAACATTGGATTGCAGGACAAAGGGTGTTGAGGTACATTAAGGGTACACTCAAAGAAGGTTTGTATTATGGTTTTACATCAGATACAAACATTAAGATATATAGTGATACAGATTGGGCAGGTAATCCTGATGATAGGAGATCAACTTATGGATACTTGTGTTATGTGGGAGATAAGCTAATCTCTTGGTGTTCTAAGAAGCAACACACAATTGCTTTATCATCTGCAGAGGCAGAGTACAAAGGTATGGTTGAAGCTACAAAGGAAGTGATATGGCTTAAGACTCTTATGAAGAGTTTTGCCATTATTCAGAGTACACCCACTATTCATGGAGATAACATGAGTTCATTGTGTTTAGCTGCTAATCCTGTTTTTCATGCC
This sequence comes from Ceratopteris richardii, assembly GCA_020310875.1. NCBI lineage: Eukaryota > Viridiplantae > Streptophyta > Polypodiopsida > Polypodiales > Pteridaceae > Ceratopteris > Ceratopteris richardii. The sequence goes on along the minus strand of MU262628.1, from coordinate 57,111 downwards.
AGGACTAAACATATTGAGATTCAGTATCACTTTCTAAGAGAGAAGGTGATGGATAAAGAGATTGAAGTTATACATACTTCTACAAAAGATCAAATAGCTGATATGCTAACCAAAAGCGTGGATGGACCAAAGCTACAGAGATTCAAAGACATAGCAGGTATAAGGAAGATAGAGAAAACCTCAATTGATGATTGAGGGGGAGCTGTTGGTGTTTAAGTTGGAAGGTAAGCTACCTATGGCTATAAGCATTTGAATAAAGGGTTTGTAGTTTGGGAGAACTATGTGTTTAAAGTTACAGGTGTCAAAGTCGACTGTAAAGAAGTACAGTTTTAGACATAGGTGAATTGTTAAGATCATTTCTCAAGATCTATTGAATCTTTTGGAATGATTTAAGGTGCAAACTATAGACGACATCTTGTGCAAAGTTTTATAAAAAACTTTACACATTTGATTAGTCAATGAGTGAGATATATGCAACAGATTTTCTGAGTAGTTACTCTCTTCACAGTTTGTTCAAGATTTCGGTAATTGAACATTGATCCTCCAAATTGGTAAAGTTTTGAGTTATTCTTGATATAGAGGTGCTCTAACTTCAAGGATAGCTTGTTCTTTTGGAGATTAACACTCTCCATCATAGCTAAATATTTTATGGTTACGAATAATTAAAATACATTTGAAAAATATGGTTACGAATAATTAAAATACATTTGAAAAATATTTCACAACATCCTAAGGTTAAAATTGCACCACATTATTATGGATCTTTTCGTATTATTCAGAAACTAAATAAGAATGCTTTTAGATTAGATATACCTTCTCATTGGAATATACATAATTCTTTTCATATTAGTTTATTGAAATCCTTTAAAGGAACTTTACCACTCACTCCTATTTTAAATGATCCTCCTTTACTTGAAGAGGATACTGAAATTTTATTTCTAGAGAAAATACTTGTTCATGATGTTACTATTACACACAAAGGTAACCATGCATATGTTTTTACATGGCACATGCTTATGATTGTTCAATGATGGGACATGTGATGGGCCATCCATGTCTACTTTATTTTCATCAACAGAGGTCAGTGGCTTGTCAACTAGGAGGCAATGTTATATGGATTTTAATGCCTTGAGGTTTTTAATGTAATTTGTGTTTTGATTTAGCAAGAAGACTCATGAGAGTGTGAATGTCAATGTAAGTAATCGATGGTACCATAATCTTGGAGTCTTGAGAAATTGTGCATTCATGGCAAGTACACACACCACTAAACTGAAGGAAAAAGGTGGTACAAGAGAGAAAACTCTATCAGATTCCAAGATAACATTAAAAAAGGAAGATGCAAGCATTTTTTGGTGACTCAAAATAATTCATAATTCAAAGGAACTACTTAAGCGCATAACATCCATTAAGGTATTCTAAGTGGCATGGAAGCTTGTCTTTGCATATATTTTTATTTCAAGTCATTGGAATATTTTTTTTGGAGATGATTTAGAGCTAGAAAAATTTGATTAAAAAGAGTGAGGCAACTAATCATAGATGAGATGACAATATAGTGAAGAAAATTGAAGAATAAGACGAGAGAATTCATCTACACTAGACATTTTAAAAACAAAAAAGAAGAAGTGGAAATATACTCAAGGGATTCAAGAGAAGAAGAATAAGAGTGAATGAGACATCTACGACAACCAATGAAGGAGAATGAGGGTAAAAAGACTCAAGAAAGTCAGAGAAAAAGAATAAGACTCAACATTAGGGTGAAAAACGGCCCAAAAAGGGCCGTGTAAGGATTTCAATTAGTTGTGCTTAATCGGGATTAAAGTTGTCAAATCCTTTAAGAAATTCCGTGTAAGTTCATCTAAAACGTATCTTATGCAAATTTTGAAGAGAGAGAAACTCGTATCATATAATCATGAAAAGTTTGTGTGATATCTTACGCCTCGAAGTTTGTGTGATATCTTACGCCTCAAAAGTTGAATTTTCCTCTTGTTCACGGACCTATATAATGTGTGCTGATGACGTTTTGCGCTTTTTTCTCTACTTTTCATAGCAAGCCTGTTTCTCCCTTTCACGTCATTTTAGACACTTGCTGGTCATTTTTCATAGCAGACCATGGAGAACGTTAACCCAAATACTCTCCCTGAGCTTTCAAACAATCGAAATCATTGTAAAAAGTTCCATATCAACATTGCAGTTAGTCAGGAGTATGCGACGACAAGAAACGTATTTCGAAGGGCTCTTCATCCTCTTGAAGTGGATGATTGCGAAAGGAAGGCAAGAAACATATCGACATATGGACAGATGGATCTATTTATCCAATTGATCCACAAACTGGAAGGTACCCCCCTTTTCATAATCTTCATGATCTGATTAAATTTGTGGGAGATGGTGAGGATGGTTTACGAGGCTATTGTTCAAGGCTCTGGGATATTTCAAGGAATTATGTACAATACATAAACTATTTACAAAACACACTACACCAGAAGAATTTACATATGAGAGAGCTAGAAAACAAATTATCCACTTTATCTTCTCAGTTAGAGTCTTTTAAAAAAATGAAAGAAACTCCTATAGGTTTGAGAATGCGGTCAAAACGAGTAAAACCTTTTTTAGATTTGACTGAAAAATCTGGCCAGAAAAAGAAAAGAATGAAAATTGTTAGAGATCATGTGACAAATGTGTTAGGTTTCAATATGTCGAGCAGTTTTGAGCGCATACATTTTTGTAATGAAATTTTGAGTCAAAATGATGTTTTAAGACTATTGAAACTAAATGAAAATACATGCTTGAAACGCTTTGTTTTTCAAAAACTCATGACAGAAATGAATCTTTTACTAGAACCATCTCAAATTCAAAATATTTGTGATAGTGTCGGAGTGAGTAGGAAAGGTTATAGAGCAATTTCAAAAGTTTGGTGTGAATTTTTAAAATTTAACAAAGTTAGAAGTTTTGGATTGCCTAGACCCCATCATGTAGGAAAGTTTCGGCTCTGCTTGAATAAGAAGATCACATCAGTATTTGGTGAATATAAACATATTCATGGTAACATGCCTTACGAAGTAGGAAAACAAAAGTTACATTTCACTTACAATGCATTTAACAACATATGGATAGATGTTATAAAACTTCAAACATACATGGTTCAGTTCTATAATATAAAAGAGCATGAATGTTCTGGTCTATTGAAATTTGTAATCAAAGTTGATGAAGCTGAGCTTAAAAAACATCAAAAGATGGAGAGAATAAGCATTGCACTGATGAACAAAGCTTTGGACTATAGCCTTGGGAAATTGGATACTCCATCTCTCAAAGTACAATCAGAAATGGAGTTATGGTGGGTTGGCTGTGCTCAAGTTCCATCTGAGAGCCATAAAACACTTAAATGGTTATTCTCACAGACAAACATTCCAAATGTTATCCAAGGGCAGCATGCAGGAGAATTGTTGAATGTCAAAGACTACGGAAACTTTCAAGTTGAGTGGCATTTGAGTGGAGACCTAAAGACACTCAAATGCATGTTTGGTATAAGTGGGGGAGCAAATTCTAAATACCCTTGCTTGTACTGCATGCAAAGCCCAGGCACAAATGGATGGATTACTAGAGCTGAGGGTGAAGAGGCTCCTTCTAGACAAAATGTTATTCTTCGTAACTACTCATCTTCTTCAATGATTTGGGATCCCATACTTCCAATAGCATTGACAAATGTACACATATGTACACTACATGCAGAGTTAAGAATCATTGACAAGTTGGTCCGTCTTCACTTGGATTATGCATATTCTATCAAGCCTACAACTCTTGCAGATGAATGCATAAAAAAATGTGAATGTCTTCTTTCAGAAATGGGGTTTCATGGTGGTGATGTTCATCTAAGAAAAGATCCAAAGCTTTCACAAAATACAGGTGATGTTTTACAGGATGTCTCAATGGGAGGTGCAAAAGCAAGGAGATTCTTCAGCAACCATGATGGCAAACAACTTAATGCCATGTGGAATTCATGGAAAACATTTTGTGAGGTCACGACTAATGTAAAAAGCAAACCAGAAATAGCAAAAAAGAGAATGGAGGTGTGGGTCAAACTAGATAATCTTTTAAAGATCATGAGGCAGCAGGTAACATCAAAAAGTTATGTGACAGATTTCAGAAAGGCGACCACAGAGCTTATAGAAACCATCATAGAGGCATGGGGTGCCAAAGACATAACATACTACTTGGTGAGCTCCAAAGATATTTTATTCAATTTATTTATTTTTAATTGAAATAAAGATCTAATGAAATTCTTCTGCTTTCCAGCATATTCTTCTTGTGCATGGTGCATTCTTTGCAGAAAAAGAACCACTTGCCATGTGGAACACCCCAGGCATGGAAAAATCTCATTATCAAGCAAGGAAAAGCTTCTTTAGGTGTACAAGGAAAGGAGGAGGAGTAACAAAAAGCAATGCCTTCAGAGAGCTTTTTGATTGGTTCTTTAGAAGACAATTACAAAGGACCTCATGCCAAATATAATCAGAAGGATATGGCTATCACCAGACAAATCATGTATCAATATCACAAACTGAAAAAGACCACATTTCAAACAGAGCTTTAATATTTGCAATGTCTTTTATTTCTTTGAGAAATAAAAGATGTCATGTATGTACATTTCATGATGTATTATGCTTTGAAAAGAAATATGTCTACTACCATCAGATGACTTTGACCAGAGAATCAATAACAATTACACCAAAAAAATTTGCAATGTCTTATATCACATTGGGCAATTTCTGTATATGTACATTTGTTGAGATATAGAATTTGAAAAAATCAAGTCATTCCTTGAGCCTTTTGAAAGAGCTTGGCTCTGGCAAATCACCTCTATATCTCAGGAACTCTTTTCTCCTGTATCCAGCAATGCTTTTTAAATCTGACACCCCTGCAGCCATTGCATAGCTTGAATAACAAAGAAAGTACCCTGCCCTTGAAGCATTGAGTCCAGGGGCATATCCAAAAATTCTGAATGCAGTTGCTCTTTCAAGCAGTAAAACTCTGAAAGCATTAAAGGGTATTGGAGTAAAACCCATGTATTTTGATAGAGTCCTCAAGCAGAACAATGCAAAGTCTGGCTCCTCACTATAGTGCTTGTGAATAACACAAAAAGTGGCTGGGTTCAACTTTGGAAGATAGTGGATAATAGAATGAATATCCACCTTTGCTTTTCCTTTCTCTTCTAAGGCTTTTCTTGTTCCCTTGCCCCTGCCAAGGTAATTGTCTTCATCCAATAAAGTTAACTGTGATAAAAATGAAAAGCATGGTTAGATGAATTGCAAGCACACTTAAGGAAACATGTGAAGTAACTTGAAACTATTAGAAAGAAAAGCAAGAGACACGACTGATGCAAGCGATAAGGGTCTTCAGAGAAATTCAGATTGTCGTTATCGCTTGCATCGGTCGTCATCAATATCTATTTGCAAACTGCCTAGAAACATCTAATGTTTGATAAATGAGGGGAATTCCCACAAGCAAGACATGTATTATCATTGCTGCATGCAACTCCTAGACACGACCGATACAAGCGATAAGGCCCAGCGGAAAATATCCGATGGGCCTAATCGCTTGCATCGGTCGTGATCCATTTCTGACACTTCGAATGGAGAACTTGGACAAATCTGATACAAGAAAGAGATTTTGCATTGGTCCCATCTCATATCCTTAACCTAAAGATCTTGAGAACATAGTTAACTGTATACCTTGACGTCATCTTCCTCAAGTCCAAACACGACCGATGCAAGCGATGAGGCCCAACGGAAAATATCCGATGGGCCTAATCGCTTGCATCGGTCGTGATCCATTTCTGACACTTCGAATGGAGAACTTGGACAAATCTGATACAAGAAAGAGATTTTGCCTTGGTCCCATCTCATATCCTTAACCTAAAGTTCTTGAGAACATAGTTAACTGTATACCTTGACGTCATCTTCCTCAAGTCCAAACACGACCGATACAAGCGATGAGGCCCAGCCGAAAATATCTGATGGGCCTAATCGCTTGCATCGGTCGTGATCCATTTCTGACACTTCGAATGGAGAACTTGGACAAATCTGATACAAGAAAGAGATTTTGCATTGGTCCCATCTCATATCCTTAACCTAAAGTTCTTGAGAATATAGTTAACTGCATACCTTGACGTCATCTTCCTAAAGTCCAAACACGACCGATGCAAGCGATGAGGCCCGACGGAAAATATCTGATGGGCCTTGTCGCTTGCATCGGTCATGATCGACTTCTGACACTTCTAATGGAGAACTTGGACAAACTGACACAAGATAGAGATTTTGCATCAAGCCCATCTCATCTCCTTTGCCTTTAAATCATGAGAATATATTTTACTACATACTTGACCTCATCTTCCTCTTCAAGTCCGAACACGACCGATGCAAGCGATAAGGCCCAACGGAGATTATCCGTTAGGTTGTATCGCTTGCATCGGTCGTGGTCATTTTCTCACTTAAAAATAGAGATCTCGGACAAAAACTTTAATTGATAGAATATATCAAACAACATACCTTGACCTCATCTTCCTCCTCAATGAGCTCTTTTGAGTCAATACAAATTTTTCCTTTGTCCTCAGGGACATCCAAGAATGAATAGCCACGTCCAAACGAGTATATTCCAAGTTGCTTCTGATGCTCATCAAACTCTTCATCAGCAAGTTTTGGCTTCTCTGAGATAGCTTTCTCAAAGCATTTTGAAAGAGCTTGTGATGAATCTTTGAATTCTTCATTAGACAAATCCAAATCAAGACGCAAAAATTCCTCTCTTCTTTCTCCTTTCTTATTGATGAATCTCCTTGCAACTTCTTCTGCCTCAGCTATAGCTGCAAGACAGTAGTCCTCCCTTAGATTGAAAAGTTCTTGAATGTAAAATAGAGGTATGAACTCTTTCCCAGAGATAAAGTAAAAAGGTAGATTTGGGAGAAGTAGGGACTTCTCAGACACTTGAACTTCTTCAGTTGGCTCCCTTATTGCAGTCTCTGCTTTAAAAGTGGCCACATCAAAATCTTTGACCTGCTCTTCTTCTGCTTGGAGATTGATCTCCTCAACAATCTCCATGACACCTTTCATAGTTTTTGAGCTAGCCTCAAGTGCCAGCTCTAAGCAAGGCTCGTCTTCATCATGAACATTTTCCTCCCTTTCAACTGAGATATGATCAAGCCATATCAAGAAAGCAATGTTTAAAGGGAGCAAGCAGCAGTCCTTTTCATGCTCTGGGCATAAATCAAGCTTCCCTGGCAAAGGGGATATCCTTCTGCATTTTCTTGTGATTTTAGCCCTATCTATTGGATCCTTCCCAAAGATGTGAGGATGGACATAGGTTTTCTGAGAAATAGAAAGGATCCTCCCATTGACCAACCCCAAGAAAATCTCCCACTCATCCTTAAGAAAACTTTTCGAGTTCTCTAAGAGTTTTTCAAAATCAATTTCGGGGTTGAATATGGTCATTGCATCAGGAAAATAATCTACACTTAAACCCTCTTGAACCATGAAATCAAGAAGTTTCTCTGATGGAGAGACACTAAGGATCTCATTCATTACCTCCATCTAAGCTGCAGCTTCTCTTGTATGTCTATTAGGAGAACACAACCAATGCAAGCGACTAGAGCGAGTCAACGTAGGTCAAACGGCGAAAATCGCTTGTATCGGTCGTGTCGGCGACGAAAGAAAAATACACATGTAGGTGAGAAATCCTCTGAAGGTTGAAAGTTTGAGATTGTGAAGAAATAGGTATTTATAGGCGAGGAGGGAAGAAACGGTCGAATGAGGTGGACCAATCACAGAGTGCCACGTGGCAACGTGTACGTTGCCCGATGCAACGGATAGATGACGTGGATCAATCAAATCATGCCACGTGGCAAAATACATTGGAATTCGCAACGGGTATCTGACGTGGACCAATCGGGGCATGCACGTGGCACAACGGTCAACTCAGTTTTGGGACCTATTTAAGCTTCCCTATTCATTTGCTTTTTTTTTTTTTGTCAACACTTGCCAAGCGTGGAGGTTCCATTGCCACCAAGTTTTTTGGCTACTTCACAATTTCTATAGAGAGCGCTCTCTCCGTAAGGTAATGTGGACACGACCGATGCAAGCGATTAGGGACATCCGAGATTTTTGGATAACCCTAATCGCTTGGATCGGTCATGTTTTTTAAATAGCATCGAGTCCTTGATCATACCTTGCAAATTTTGGTTTCTTTTGTGTTGCTTGAGTATAACGCATTGTTACCTTTATTTTAACTTCTATTTATTGAAATATGATGATGAATTCAGGGACGACCGATGCAAGCGATGAGTGACATCCGGGCATTTACGGATGACTCTTATCGCTTGGATCGGTCGTGTCTCTAGTGAGACAAGTTCTCTGAAGGTTGAAAGTTTGAGTTTGTGAAGGAAGTAGCTTTCTATAGGCGAGGAGGGAAGAAACGGTCGAATGAGGTGGACCAATCATAGAGTGCCACGTGGTAAAGTGTACGTTCCCCGATGCAATGGATAGATGACGTGGATCAATCAAATCATGCCACGTGGCAAAAGACGTTGGAATTCACAACGGGTATCTGACGTGGACCAATCGGAGCATGCCACGTGGCATAATGATCAACTCAGTTTTGGGACCTATTTAAGCTTCCCTATTCATTTCCTTCATTTTTTTCTGTCAACACTTGCCAAGCGTCGAGGTTCCATTGCCACCACGTTTTTAGCCTACTTCACAATTTCTATAGAGAGCGCTCTCTACGTAAGGTAATGTGGACACGACCGATGCAAGCGATTAGGGACATCCGAGATTTTTGGATAACCCTAATCGCTTGGATCGGTCATGTTTTTTAATATCATCGAGTCCTTGATCATAGCTTGCAAATTTTGGTTTCCTTTGCTATGCTTGAGTATAACGCATTGTTACCTTTATTTTAACTACTATTTATTGAAATATGATGATGAATTCAGGGACGACCGATGCAAGCGATGAGGGACGTCCGGGCATTTACGGATAACTCTTATCGCTTGGATCGGTCGTGTCTCTTACAGTGGAACGAGTCATTGATTATAGTTTTCCAATTATCTTTTTCTTAGTGGTAATTGAGTATTTTGCATTGTAAGATATATTTTATTGATATTTCATGATAAATTTAAAGACGACCGATGCAAGCGATCAGGGACATACGAGCATTTCCGGATGACTGCTATCGCTTGCATCGGTCGTGCCTCTGATAGTGGAAAGAGTCATTCATTATAGTTTTCCAATTATCGTTTTCTTAGTGATAATTGAGTATTTTGAATTGTAAGATATATTTCATTGATATTTGATGGGGAACAACATAAAGAGTCAAGCTGAAAGCTCCAAAAAGGGACATAAGCAACAGAGAAAGCAAGGCTCTAAAAAGGATAGAAAGGGTTAAATCAATTTTTGAGTCTTAGATTGAAATCAATTGTAAAGCCAACCAAGGTTGGAAGATTTATTTTTTTAACAAATTGTATGTAGTTATGCCAATCTTCATCTGGAAGATGGTCACAGTTGTATTGAACCTCTTGAGAGTTTGACAAAAGTTCATTGGATGGTCCAATTGAGTTTATTAATGTCACAATTATGAATGCATTGTGGGTTTTTTACTTCATTCTTGTTGGAAAGTGTTTAAATTCGAGAAGTTACAGAAGGACATAAAGAATTAAGAGGACACGACCGATACAAGCAATACGGGGAATCGGAGAATCTTGGATTGCCCCTATCGCTTGCATCGGTCGTATTATCCATTTCATCGCTGTTGCTAGTTTTTATACTCGTGAGTCAAATCTTTACGCAAGGTCACTTCTTGAAGTCTCCCGCGGTAGTTTGCTAACACGACCGATGTAAGCGAAAAGGGCCATCCGACAATTTCAGATTGCACTAGTCGCTTGCATCGGTCGTCTTCACTTATCTCGTCTCCTCTGCTTTATGCCTTAAGACATGCTCTTCTAATATTGAAATACCAAACCTTGGATTGGAATTTGCACCAAGTTCTCCACTCTCTCTTATATTACTTGGTAGTTTGCATTTGTACCATGATAATTTCTCTCGTGGTAGTTTGCTAACACGACCGATGTAAGCGATAAGGGCCATCCGACAATTTCAGATTGCACTAGTCGCTTGCATCGGTCGTCTTCACTTATCTCGTCTCCTTTGCTTTATGCCTTAAGACATACTCTTCTAATATTGAAATACCAAACCTTGGATTGGAATTTGCACCAAGTTCTCCACACTCTCTTATATTACTTGGTAGTTTGCGTTTGTACCATGATAATCTCTCTCGCGGTAGTTTGCTAACACGACCGATGTAAGCGATAAGGGCCATCCGACAATTTCAGATTGCACTAGTCGCTTGCATCGGTCGTCTTCACTTATCTCATCTCCTCTGCTTTATGCCTTAAGACATGCTCTTCTAATATTGAAATACCAAACCTTGGATTGGAATTTGCACCAAGTTCTCCACACTCTCTTATATTACTTGTTATGTGTACCATGATAATTTCTCTTGCATTACTTGAGGACAGAAAAGTTGGATAGAATCAAATTATTTAGCTGAGACTAGTGTGCACCTTTGATAGACTATAATTATTAAATTGAAATTAGATATTCAATTCTAGATCTCTTCTTCATCTAGAATTAACTTATGCAAGTTCCTGTATAATTATTTCTTAGTCATCAATTCACTCCTGCAAAAAAAAATCAATGGAAATATGAAATTAAGGACCTAAAAAATATCTAAGACATTTAAAATTAATAATTTAACACACATTGTTTGTAACCATCCTGCCAAGAAAATTCAATGGAAGTATCAATAGAAGCTTCTATTAGATGAAGATACATTATGTAAGAATGTCAGGGTTAACTTGTTACAATCTTAAAGGTTGGAACTTAATCACCCTTGGTGGCAGGCAGCTTATGCAAGATAATGATTTCTCTGATCTAATGTTAACTATTGCATCATCAATTGAGAATCTACACTGAGATGATACCTCATCAAGGTATTCTAGAAGCTCCCTTACATTTCTGAGATTCCAATTTGCAGTGACAATTATTTTCCTTGATTGAAAATCTGGATGAATCAATACTTCTAACTCAAATTCTGGACAGCTCTCCTCTGAGTCCAAGGCTATCCAAAGTCCAAGCTTTTTTTTTCCACCTTCTATAGTCATATCCTAGAACCAGAGATTGTCGACATATCTGATATGAGATTGAAAGAGAATTGGGACTAACTTTACATAAAATAATGTCACCTAGCTTTTGAACTTCTTTGCTATCCCATTCCCTACCTAAAACATCATCAATCTCTGAAATAGGGACTCTCCTATTCAACCACATTGTTTTTGTTTTATGTAATAACATGTTTTTAAAGCATGCTACAAAGACATGAATAGGCAAAAACCATTGAATCTTTATCCTTCTCGAAATTCGGCCTGCTGACATTGCCTTCTGGATGTCAAATTTAATTTTGCAGAGAAAACTTGAAACTGTTGAATGATCAGGAGCATCCCAATCTAATGAAGAGATGCAAGGACTAGGTACGTGTACAAGAATTCCATAAGAACTCCTCCCTGACGGCACTTGATAATCTGCATAATGGACAAATAACTCTATGCTATTGAAGAATTGAACAGATTTCTCTGCATACATGAGTTCTGCATATTCCTTATGAAGAACTCTGAATGTTCCTGTTAAACATTCAACAGGTTGCCATTCCACAATATTGGAAGGAAAGATATCTGCAGTACAAAAACATATGTTTCATTATACAAAATCAACTGGAATGATAGAAGAGCATTATCAAACTTCACTTACAGTACGAAGGGAATTACAGATGATTTTCTAGAACAAGATCCTTAGCGGTGTACACATGCTGTACTCGTGCAAACCAACCGCATCTCTTCAATTTGAAACTGAGAATACGTCCCTTCCAATGGTTTATTGTGTTGTCTCTCTTGGCACGCTTGACTTTATAGGCACCTCTACAGCTAGGAAGCATAGTAACCCAGTCATTTACTTTCACGGAAAGAGGTTTCCACAAAGAATCCTCTCTTCTATTGTAAACCTCACATGAAGTTACGCGATTGGAAGGACGACGAGAAGAAGAAGCCATTTGAACTTAGGAGAAGAAGAATGTTCAAAGCGAGAAACCGACATTCACAAATTTTGGCAGTATTTATAGAAAAAAAGGCTTTGTACACGTGGAAACTTTTGATTTGATGTTAACCCTGTCGTTGAATGATCATGACATTTTGTGAACCCAAAAATATTTCGTATCTTCAAAAATCAATTCCTTCTTGGAAATTCGAGAATATGCTTTGTGTAGTGTGCAAAAGTATCTTTTTTTGCATCAAACCGAAAAATTGTACTCTGAATACGAGACTCTTCATCACTTTAGCGGCGCTTTGAAAGAAAATTGTATTAAAAAAAGAAATTCTCCATACGGTTAAAAGAGACAGCAATGTTATATTCTTGTACACGTGGAAAGACGCTATTTGTCAATTTCCTTAATCTCTCATTAGCAAACAGCCCCTTTTCGGTCGTTTTTCGCCCTAATGAACAAGTCATCTATAACAGCCAACGGTCCAAAGATAAGAAGATGCAAGGAAGTCGAGTTTAAAACTAGAGAAGAAAGAGAAACTCAAGTATATGAAGAATGTTTTTTAGAATTGAAGAAGATGTGTGAAGATTCCTAGTGAGTGGCTTGAATGGCTTGAATGGCCAAGATAGAATGGCCAAGATAGAAGATAGATAGTAAAAAGAGAAGAAAAGAGCTTTGGACTTTCAAAATAAAGATAAAGGTTTCTAAAAATTCTTGCCACAAAAGTAAGATTCAAAGAGGAGGTATTTCTACCTTCATTCTCTACGCCAAAGTATGGAGTCTATGTCCATTTTTGTCCAAGTTATATCACTTGGAGGTAATCGAAGGAGAAGATGCTTTTTTACAGGTGTTGAAGGTTTGTATGGATAACAAAAGCTCGTCAATGTCCAAGCTTCGTGGATTCAAAGACGAAGGTAGCCATGTGAATCAAAGACTAGATGAAGATCAGCTACAACTTACCGAGGAAGCATTTCAAGCTGTAAAAGAGGACTATGTGTGGTGGATTGTTTGGATCAATCACACTAAGCTTGGAGGGAGTATTGATGAGTTCCAAGAGGTAAGTATCTTTTGTATCTCCACATGAGTAATGTCTTGGTGCATATGTACTTAGGAAACTACACATCCAAGTACCTGTGTGGAATTTGCTCCCAACTCCACGTGAATCTAGTCTTGGTTCTCTATAAAAAGAGTTTGCTCCAACAATTTCTCTTTATAGATGATCTTGGAAGACAACGTATCATTGTGGTTGTTTTTTTTCAATAGGTAATTCGACTGAAGCAAAATCTCCCTTTGCTTGAATTTACTGGAAGAACAACGGTACAAGCGAATGGGCATAGCACCAATGGGATCCCCCATATCCTAGAAAGCAACGATTAAACTATTGAAAGGTGACACATGGAAAGAACTACCTGAAGGAAACTGGTTGAATTGGCTTAAATGTGCTCGAAGGGAATAAATAGGTTTAAGGCTCACAATTGTCCTACCATAGGGAGAGGTTGAACCCTCACCCCCGCCTCAAGAGGCAAAAGCCCAACCAACAAGCCTAATGTGCACGGGCATTGTGGTTGTTTCTGCATCAGCATATGGTGTATATGGTGTATGGCATTAAGTGAGTAGTTAGTAGCTAAGGCAATTTGTCTCACATACATGTGATATCCCTCTTTGGAGTAGTATAACCTGTTGAAATGTGCCGAATGCTTAATGTTTATAGTTTTTATGGAGTGATAGGGTTGAATGGTTGCATCATGTTTTCATTCACAATCGCTTTCGGGACTTCGATAAGGTATTTCCGCATACCAATCGGATTCCGAGTCCACAGATGTAATGGTTTGCTTGGTCTTCCCTTTTGGTCAAATAAGTACATAATACATGGTCAGCTGAAACCACAACTACGCTATAATATGAATCAAAGCTCGCATAAAAAGGACAAAGTAAAAAGGTCATCAATCCTCTCCTATGGTTCACGTTCATACAAATTTTAGACCGTGCTCATGTACTTGTAAGTAGAAGCACATGTGGAAGTAGAAGGTTTATGATCATAACAGATTAATCCAACTCCTCCGTATATTTTGTATCAATTAGAAAAGCTGATGAAACAGAAAGCATGATCATGCCTGAAGAGGCAGTGTATTAACCAGATGAGACATCAACATTCAAGGAAATCTGTGCGGTGACCAGAGGAGATATCAACATAGACGAAAATCTCAACAGGAATGAGAACGATTAGTGATCATTTACATGCATGCTATTCATTTCTTTCTCAAAGAAGGAATGGTAAATGTACAGCGACTGATAAGTTCTATGCAGTCTAGCACGAAAAGGAAAACTTTTCGACTGATAAACTTTAATATAGAGGCAGTATTTCTTCCAAGCAGCTACTTCTTTTGGAATGTTGAGGAGAATACAATGAAGCATCTCATGAGTCATGGCTTGAAATCCTAAAGAAGCTTGTCAGGGTACGACAGCGTTGGTCTGAGCCCCGTGTGCCCTATTACAACTAGGGGAGCAGATATACAAGCCTCGACGAACAGACACGGATGATTTCCTGCGTATCTCTCGTTTCTGCAAGAACAGGCAACACGAATGTAGCCAAGTTAGAGAGAGAGAGAGAGAGAGAGAGAGAGAGAGAGAGAGAGAGAGAGAGAGAGAGAGACCTGTTCCGAAAGCTGTTCCATCGAGATCTTCGTCGAAGATTGCATTCTCGACTTGCCTAAAAATGTTGCGCCATAAGGAATGATCAATTTTCGTGTTGATACCCACAGTGGCATCAAAGAGAACTTAAAACCGAAGACACAGATGCTACGATTGGAGTTACCTGTCAAGGCATGTAGAGATGTTTGAGTTACACGACCGCCAAACGCTGATTGGGCGAGCAAGAGAACAAGCACAAAGGAGGCGGCAACGACAGGACGCAGACCGTTGGATATCTTCATGTTATTTCTGCCAACAGAGACAATCACGACAGCGGGATGCTGAAACACTATCAGTTGAGCTCCTTATATAGATTGCGAGATCGAGTTTGAGACGGCCGGCGGCGGGGGGAGAGAAGACATCGTACGATGAAATGAATAGCATTTTTGGCTGAGGTGAGTGAATACGATCTCCTAATAAACCTTGAACCCCACAAGCGAATCAATGCATACACTTTCTTCATGCAGATGCATTTGTACAGGAGGCAGGCGTTCCTCAAAGAAATGCAGGATATGGTCAACTCCCTTGCCCCACAGCAGCATTATCTCATTTCCGCCGACAGATGTGAGAGAGGAAAATTCATCGTGCTCACTGCTGATGTACTGCAGTAGGTTTGAAGCTCCATACCGTGTCTTCCTTCGGCACGGACTGAAGGCTCCGCCAAATTCATTGTGAACCTTCAAAGATCAAGTTCTTTGACTCTGCCATGCTAGTCACAGCTCCATCCGCACCCATGAAGCTTCTGCACCACTATCCGCACGGACTGGAGGCCCCGCCAATCCAGCCTTACTCTCTTTCTTTTTCGTGGTAGCAGTCGTCTACTGTTACTCCTACTCTTCCTCCTTTTGCTTTTTCTTCTTCACTCTCTTGCCGTAATGAACTGTACAGCAGATGACGAAGACTCCCATTCGGAGAGTGCGCATCATATTCACTGCTTGTTTCATGAAAGAAAGTGCGAGGAAAGAGAGTGTCTGAAAGGGATGGAGGAGGGATGGGAAAAAAGGAAGTATGATTGAGCTGGTGGAGTAATGCGGACGGGCATTTCATGCCATGGCCGACTGGATCATCAACTGTTTTACAGCCTTTCTTCCCACACGGTTGATGAGAAAGTCGCAAGACAAAAACACGTGCATTCGTAGCTCCAGAAATGCATGATTTGCTGAGGAATCTTCATCTCTTTCACAGATTTTGAATCACGTGAAAGTTTGGAGATGGTGACGAAGTCTTTCTCACGACAGTGGCTTCATATCTTGCACACATTCTAAAACTTTTAACGCAACATCGTTTTAATTATTTTAAGATCGATTTGTTCACTCTCTACCTTGTCTTTTTGGAGCCGAAATTACAATAGTATAAAGGACGACCGTTAATGTATTCACCGTACTTTTCTTCAAGGGGACCCTGGATCCTTTCCCTCAAGTTAACTCTCGGGGTCTTCCCTCGCTCCGATGGAGGAAGTAGAGGGAACTTGCGTTGCTGAGACGGATTCAGAAGGTTTCACTGAAGTAAGACGCAGGAGGAAAGTTAGCCCTCGAAGACCATAAACAAGGAACACTACGACAATTGCTCCTTCGAATAACATGTACTCCAACCTAGAAAAGGAGATTAATGAGGTTGACTTCCCAGGGGACAACCACTATGAAGAAGACCCCACTGATAATACCCTTGGGTGCTCTACCCGCAAAGAAGACAACCAAGAAGGTTACACCACGAATAAAGAGGAAGGCTTCACTACTAGCAATCAAGACAACCCAGACAGTGAAAGCTCTCTCCTTGGTCCTTCCCTTCCGGCTTGCTTTCCAAAGCTACCGCAACAAAAATTAAAGCTTAAAGGAAAACAACCATCTGGCATGCCATGGAAGAGCCCCCTCAAGAGTAGGATCCTAAGTCAAGAAGCTGGGAGGAAAAAAGAAGATCACAAGAAGAAAAAAGATCGGGTCCCTCCCCTCAAATAGGGCAACCATCAATAATGCAATTTACTTCACTAAATGTCAGGGGTTTGTCTGACCCGTCAAGAGCGGCGATTCTTGGCCAGTGGTTCAACGACAAGTGCCTCAACCCTGACTTTATCTGCTTACAAGAGATTAAAATCGACGGAGAGGATCTCCAGAAATGGCTTAAATGCATTTCTCCAAACCACCTTTGGTTCTCCACTTCTCACCCTAGGGGGGCGGGGGGTGCTGCGATCGGTATAAGTCACTCCTTGTCTAGCAGTGTGACCTCGACTTTTGAAGGTCGAAATCATCGCTGGATTGCTGCCTCTATCGGATTCCCTTTTCAGTTCACCGTGGTCTCAATTTATGCCCCTAATGGAGAAGCAGATCGAATTGATACTTGGGCTTCCCTCGACTCCCTCTCACATAATGTTCTGATTTGTGGGGACTTCAACATGGTTGAGTTTCCTGAGGATCGATGGAATAACAAAGGAAGAATTATTGACGGCCAGGAGAAAGAGATATGGGATAAAATCAAGCTCCATCTCGACCTGGTGGAGGTGAAAGACGTGAAGGGGTTCTCCTGGTCAAATCTCCAATTGAGGAAAGGGAGACTTGATAGATGTTACATCGACCAAAAGACCATCCTCCTGTGGGGTATTCCTTCGATTTCCCAACACATGGACCTGACTATCTCGGACCACTAACCGATCACTTTGTCTTTCAAACCGATTCCCATGCTCCAGAAAGCCCCTTGGTTTCATGCTTGTCAGACATCGTTTTCCCTCCCCTCTATCCACTAAGAAATTTCTGCAGTGTGGGCGGAAGCCTTTGCCTACTGTAATGAACCGGCTAAGTGCTGGAGAAGCGCGGTGGAAAGGACTCGAAAAATTCTAATCAGGACTCAAAAGGCTATAAGAGATATCCGGAAAAAAAGAAGAGAAACGGTGTACCGGAGGCTCTCACGGCTTGAAGAAGAGGTGACCAAAGGTAACTTACAATGCCAACAAGGTCTTTTGAAAATCAGGGGAAGAATAAGATTAGAGGAGGAGGTTCAAAGGAAAAATCTTCAAATATTCTTCAAAGATTGGTGGGCGGGGAAGGCGGACAAACCATCGAAAGAGATGTGTAACATTGTTAGCCCACAAAATGGTTGGTTTTTATGCACTAATATGTTTATATTTGGCAGGAAAATATTGTTTGATTGCAGGTACTTGCAGAGTTAATCAATTGGATGAAAGGAGATTGCACTCATGTCTACAAAACTTCTGCTTGGAAATGATGTATTGGTTGCAAATGCACTTATCTCTATGTATGGCAAGTGTGGTCTAATGGATGATGCAAGGATTAACTACATGGATGCAGACAACCAGCAAGGCAGGAAGCAAAAGTGGACAACAATACAACTAGTAATATGACCATCCACAAGTAGTGGACAACCATGTGCAAAGAATAACCACAGGTTCCAAGGTGAGCAAAATCTGATCCAGAAACTAAAGGGGGAGTCGGCTGCCACAAGATAAGGAGGGGAGGGCTGGCATTTTTTTTCTCTCTCTCTCTCTTGTTTTTTTCGTACAGGTATCACCGGAGGAGGACTAGAGGAGGAAGCGTGTGGACATGTATGCGACCTGGGCAGCAGAGGCCAGAGGTGCAACAGAGAAAGGAGAGGCGCCATGAGTCACCGTTTTTCCAATGAAGGCTCGTAAGGAGGCGGAGAGAGAGTTTTCCTTCTGATCACTGGAAGGGGAAAGCTAATCCATAGAGAGACGGGCGAGGATTCATTAGGGAAGGTGCGTCCGTGTTCTGAAGGGAGCAGCATGTGAATAGAAAGCTCGAAGGTAGAACGCAGTTTTCACGAGGAGTACAGAAGAAAGTAAAGACCGAAGATGGTTAATGGAGAAAAAGGGCCGCATGAAGGGAATTTTGTGATGTATGATTCCGAATGACACATGATTTACGATGTGGGTTATTGGAAGAATGGCGCTGAGAGAGGAAAAAGTCAGTAAGCATCACAGATAACGAACCTGTGCGCGTGGCTATTTATAAGGGTGAAGCTATGTGAAGAAAAGCTGAAAGTAAAGGAAGAAGATCATCAAGGATGAATTGATTAATTTGGATTGCGGAGATCGATACATGCTGCACATCGTTAGTTCAATAAGGGAGGGCATACGCAACAGCTCATGGTTTGGCATCAACAGTGCATGAACAACTATACCAGCAAAGTGAAGGGGACTAAACGTTGTCATGATCATGGAAGTGCGCTGATCAATGTCAGCCATAATATTGCTGCCAAAAAATGAAGAAAGGGAGTCATGAAGTTGCAGAACCAACTGTTTGCTATGCGTTGTTTTTCATGCTTTGGTGGTTTTTGCAAGCATAGCTAATTGGGTTCTCATGTGATTGCATTTATGTACAAGCAATTATTTATGTCTGGAGAATCAGCTGATGATGATTCAACCCTATGATGCTCTGTCACATTCCCTTGAAGTTCTCTCCTTGTATGGTGTTGTAGTCACACAACAGGAACGACGAGCAGACAATCAACAAAGTGATAGAGAACAGATGTGTCATAGGAAGATGGTGAGAAAGAATCTTGTCGGGCGGAATCATTCAAATAAAACATGAAACTACCAATCTTTCTCCCTCCAGTTTCAAGCAATTATGTTATATAATCTTGTGATGGTGGAAGTCGAACTGACTGCTCAAAGTTCATCTTAATACATCAAGATCTGCATTCCCTCGATTTCTATCCATGGGTGTTGGGTTTGAACTCTCCTATGAAGACGGCCTCCCTTGTACATTATCTCCCTAAAAACCCTCATAGTAGCCGTTTGGAAGAAATAAAAGAAGTTATATTCAGATCACCCAAGTAAGACACGTAAATGAGTAAGGGCAGATGATCCACAGAAGACCGCAAGATTTATTCGAAGAAAGCAGGAAAGAGAGAGATGTGGGTAAAATAAGGTCTGTGTGGAGGTGTAG
This sequence comes from Ceratopteris richardii, assembly GCA_020310875.1. NCBI lineage: Eukaryota > Viridiplantae > Streptophyta > Polypodiopsida > Polypodiales > Pteridaceae > Ceratopteris > Ceratopteris richardii. Next base: position 37,375 of record MU262628.1, on the reverse strand, counting down.
AAAGAGAAAAAGCAAGTAATGTGTTTTGTTCAAGGATGATAATAGGGAGCAAAGCTCAAAGTCAAAGCACAAGGTTCAGATTGTCTTACTGCTACAAGCTGTGCGGAGAAGTGTTGTTTCATTTATGATTAGTCCATACCTTCTTTCTCTGAATATTGCATTGGGAAATATGACGCGAGCAAAGCTTTTGACAACAAAGATGTACCATGACTGAACAAATGCGTACATGTTTCAGTTCTCAGAGCCATAACTATTGTGTAGCAGAGATTTAGTAAAAGGAAGTTGAAGCATCTGTTAGCGTTGGTTGCTGACATGAAAGGAGGGTGATGGCCGTGCAAACTAGCTAAATCAGGTTCTGTCATGTCATTCCCTTCACGTTCCCATGCGTTCAGCTTCAAAAATTCAAAAATGTTGGATTGACTGTTATCTGGTAGGAATTGAAATCGTAGACCTTATGAAGTGTCATGGTTAGTTTTTTTAGTACAGTAAATGATGTGTTGTGAACGTTTTTCTTTTCCCTTTGTAATTATCTCTTTAGTACACACGACATCCTTTGTATAAAAAAGAAAAAAAAAAGAAAAAGTGAGTGGAAAAGGAAAGAGGGAATATGTTGCTGTTGTTTGGTGCCATGCCCGTGTAAATGCTCTTTTAGCTGTACTGCACAAGTTCAAATTCTTAGTGCATGAGTAAGGGCATTTCAGAGGCAGTGGTTGATCCATGAGCAAGAGATGTGTGATGTGTTTGACTCTTCATGCAGATCCTATTGGAGTCATAGTATTTGACAGGAATGGTAGTCTTAGGGAGTGTGTGTGGGATTCTCCAATAGTCTTGCTGTGTAATTGATCAGTAAGGGACCAATTTGTTTGCATAAAAGATTTAAACACTGTTGTGTTCCATCATGTTCATTGGAGATGAATGAATCATAACAGCACCCTATGCTACTTCTATGCTGTTCAAGATGCCTCCTTCGCCAAGTTGAAAGAAATTGTTTCCATGCTAAAACTGGTTGTTACTTTTGTTTGTGATGATTGCACATGCGCTGTTGTGTTTTTTTGGATGTATGAGTATTTTGGGTGAGTTGTGTGAGAAAGTCGAATGAGGTGAGAGTTGTGCGGCGTGTGAGCGAGTGCATAGTGATCGAATGAGCATGTGAGCTGGAATGCATGTGTGTGCACAAAACGGGTGTGAGGGAGTGAGAAAGAGTGCATGAGAGGAAGAGGGATAGAGTAAATGAAATAAGGAAGTGTGGGTGAGAAAAGGCTGCGATCACGAGAAGTAGTCATTGGGAGTTTGGTTTTAGGTTGTGGCCGGATTCAAGTCTCCATGTCTACATTTGAGCATTGTTGAATGACCTAGAGGAAACGAAAGTGGCATAATCCAAGGAAAAAAAAAGAGTGAACCCAAAGCATGTGTGTTGAGAGCAGTATGGGCACCCAAGGACCGACTAGACAAGGAAGCCAGCGGAGAGAGTCAGAACAAGGTGAAGGAGTAAGTAGACAAAGCAGTCGACGCAAATCTGGCAGATAGGCCCTTCAATTTTTCCCAAATCAACATCTTTTAAGAGTGATTCTTATCACTAACAATCATTGTAAATACCATTTCATATTTTTGTAGCTCCATTTTGTGCAAGCCAAGGAGTCCTTGAGCTTGAGGAGCCTTAGAAGTACCTACATATCAATTTTCGTATTTTTTAGACTCCGTTTAAGCCCTCAAATTGGCCCTGGAACCTAATTTTTAACTAGGCCGGACACTAGGTCTGGACAGGGCCAAAACCTAATCAAAAACTATAAAAAGAGCTAGAGAGCTCATTTTTGAGGCTAGATTGTAATTGAAACGAACTTGTAAGAGCATTTTGAAAGTAATCTAAAAGCTCCATTGATTCTCACTCTTTGTCTTGCCTTGTGTGCGCGTGTGTGTGTATGTGTGTGCATGCTAGTGTGCTTCCCACTCACGCACTTGTGCAGCCACTTGCTCGAGGTCTTCATACCATCCTCACGTCTTCCCGGATTGACATTAAAGGAGGCGCTACTCATCATTGAGCTACACCAAATTTTGGCGCCGTTGCCGGGGATCGAGCTTTGAGGACGAGCGTGTGATGGTAAGATGTAGAGTTGACGCGTTGGAGTTGTAGGTAATTTCTTTATTTTTCCTAATTTTCTCTTTCTTACCTCACCACCATCATCATCATCATCATCATCACCATCTTCCACCTCCATCTCCATCATCGCGAAAATTTTAGTTTTTTGACTATATCCCCATCTCCACCTCATTTCCCTCATTTCACTTGTGTGAGAGAGCGAGAGAGCGAAATTGCGTGTGCTGTTTTTGCATGTTTCTTGAGCTATCTTACAGGTACAGGTCACATCACCATCCCCAGCTTCCTGTGCAGGTACGAAACTCGACGAAACTGTCTCGCAGTCGCCGACTTCTGTCGATCGCGATTGACAGAAATTCTCACCTTTTGGTAAATCTGAGTGCACCACAGTGGACTAGAGACCCTGCACACCACCTTTCCACCAAAACTTTTGAAAATCTTGTAAAATTTCAGTCCATCGCGATTGACAGCCCTGTCCATCGCGATTGACAGCTCTGTCCGTCGCGATTGACAGCCAGTCCATCGCGACCGACTGCCTGTCCATCGCGATTGACTGAACCCCCTGTCCATCGCGACCGACTGCCTGTCCATCGCGATTGACTGAACCCCCTGTCCATCGCGACCGACTGCCTGTCCATCGCGATTGACTGAACTCTCTGTCCATCGCGACCGACTGCCTGTCCATCGTGATTGACTGAACTCTCTGTCCATCGCGATTGATTGCCTGTCCATCGCGATTGACTGAACTCTCTGTCCATCGCGATTGATTGGGTGTCCATCGCGATTGACTGAACTCTTTGTCCATCGCGATTGATTGGGTGTCCATCGCGATTGACTGAATTCTCTGTCCATCGCGATTGACTGAGTGTCCATCGCGATTGACAGCCCTGTCCATCGCGATTGACAGCCAATTTTAGCCAAATTTTTTAGGGATTGTTAATTGAAGAGTTGGGCTAATTTTGGGCAAACATTTTACTCTAGAGCACATTAGGAAGCTTTAGGAAAGCAACTTGGGGAAAACCTGTTGCACAGTGATCCTGTTTGAACCCTGTCGTAACCCTAGAACCCTGAACGGTTACATCTTTTTCATACGAAATCCATTTTTTGAGCTCTAGGGCTTGTTGAAAAGCTCGTGGCATATACTACACGCCCTCAACTGTTTTTTATAAAGATAATGCATTGATTTTCAGATAGGGTATTTTGAAGTTGACCATACCCAGGGGGATCAAAGTCAGGGGTCTTTAGAATTGTTCTCTTAAAAATCACAATGCAAGCTAGTGTGTGTGCTACAGGAATGAAAATCATTGGTTCTGTCTTTGGAATTTAAATCTTTAAGCTAACTTTGGAACTTTTACAGATCTTTTGAGAGCATCCAAAGGCATTCTAAGCAAGAGTAAGTGCAGACTTGGGAACACACTTCCTGGGCAGTCAAGGCAACCAAAAAGGAAACAAAAGGTTGGAAATTCTCAACTTCCTCTATCAATTCCTAGCTTAGGCTAAGAACGACGAGAGGTAGGAGTAAGTCAGAGCGACGATAAGCAGGTATCAAGTTGAAGACCACCTAAAAACTCAAGTTCAAGCTAAAAACCTAATCTCTGTACTATCGGTAACATAAAGGAAAAGAACCTAACGTGGAACGATCAACCTGAAAGTACGAAGAACACTCGAGTATTCCGACGACGTAATATCAGACAAGACCTTAAACACGATAAATAACTAAAAAGAATCAAGTGACTGATACCAATTGGTCGGCAACGAAGTTGTACTCTGGGCAAAGAATTGGGCTACTTAGTTAGGCATATGAACCTTAGATCGGGACGACATCTAGTAAGGGAGAGACAGAGCCTTAGATCTTCAGAGGCTAGTGTTAACCACACTGCTAGGTCCTGGGCCCAACAGTTGAGCCACCACTCGTATTACCCTAGCTCTGAGACCAGTGAGTCAGAGATGTCTCAAGGTATGGACAGACCTACGGGAAGTTCAGGAGTGCCTTACTTGTACAGGGTAGAAGGCCCTTACAAAACACAGCTGGAGTACCTTAGGACCAACCGATTAGGTGCCAGTATCTATGAGGACGGCTTAGGAAGATCTGTGATACAGATTAAGAATCCTGATCAATCCATTGGACTAGAACACCCAGCTGTCAAGTTTGAAAATGGTGCATACCTGGACAAAGAAGGAACTATATATGTAGTCACTAGTCACCCGGATAGGACAGATGAATTTGGGAATGTAATCTCAGAAGCGGACTTAGGTGACTTGGAACAAGGGAACATGGGTGCGGAACCTAGAACCCCTCGAGGTAAATCAGTTCTCACTAGGATTGTCACACCTGAGTGGGTACCCCAAGACAACAAGAGCATAGAGTTGCTCCTCAATCGAGAAACCGAAGAAGCCTTCTGGAGGTATAAATCTAATCAGCCAACTGATATAGGAAACATCATGATCTATGAGTTTAAGGATCCTGATAGCCCAGGTAGAGTGACCTACTTAGATCACACTTCAGAACGGATCTTTGCGGTTACGGAAAATGATCGGCATGCTTACACTTGGAAGGGTGAATTTATTTTCCCCCAACCAAGATCAAATGTATCCTATGGTCACCCTGGGGCTGGAACTTCCCAAGCTCATGGCATGCAAAGAGACAGAAGTAGAGATAGACCAGAAGTAAGTTTTGCCAACCCAGTGGGCAGAGAAAGAACGAGAACGGAGACGAATAGGGTAGAACCTGAGATGCTTAGAGCCCACAGGAACCAAAGAAATGTAGATGGATTCCCTCTGCCGAGGCCTAGAGAGCACACAAGAACTTTGAGACCCACCCAGCTAGTTAAGTCCATGAAGAATTACTTTGACGGCACAGGAGATCCCTATGATCATGTGGCAGAGTTCAAGCAAGTCTTGAGAGCTGAACAAGTGGAGGATCTATTCACGCAGTACAATGCCTTCGGTCTAACCCTTAGGAACACAGCACTTACATGGTTTCAGCCATTGGATGAGCGACAGTTCAGGAGCATAGACCAACTCCTAGAGGCTTTCATTGTAGAGTTCTCTAAGAGCGGCATAAGACACAATACCTCCTCAGTGATTCACAGCTTTAAACAGACTCCCCAAGAGACTGTAAGACTAGCAGGAAGAAGATTTAGACAATACCTTGAAAGGTGCTCTGTTTCGGAGCTACCCACACCTGCCAAACAAGTAGCCTTATTCCTTGATGGATTGCTGAGTACGAAATTGAGATCCTACGTGTATCTGAAGGACCCTAGGACTATAGAAGAGTGTGTACGCATGTGCATTGACATTGAAGATAACCTAGGGGAAGAACTAGAGCTTTCCAAAATCTACAAAGATTCAGATAGTGCATCTAGTCATTCTTCCACGCAATCCACATCAATTGAGGAACTCGCAGAGAAAGTAGCTCAGAAATTGGGTGTAACTAGCAAACAAATTCCAAGGTTTGCTCTTGTGAAAAGGTGCTATACATGCGGTGGTGACCATCTAGCGAATGTCTGCCCCATTATGGCTCAGCCCCAAGTAAATCCTAGTAGCCAGTACTGCACCATAGAACGGAGATACACCAATCACACCGCACAAGATTGCCCATACAACAAGCAGGCAGTTAGGCAACCCTACCCTCAGCCCTACCAACAAGGCAGATACCAGAACCAAAATCCACCACCACAATATGCTAGACCCCAACAAACCTACCAACCACAATATCAAGCCCAACAGAGACCCCAACCGGTGCTAGCACAACAACCCCCTGCCCCAACCAATGTGATCCCGGTAAAGTATACTGCCGCAGAAGAGAACATGAATAGAGCCTTAGTCTCGGTAACATCCTTGCTTTCTGAAAATGACCTCAGTGACCATAGCTTTGATTCTACACATGTTGATAGTCCCCAGGCGTACTACATGCAGTCCCCAGAACATGGTGAGTCCTATTACAGCGAAGAGCCAAATGAACCTAGTTGGGAGTCAGATTATACAAACGTCATGTATGCAAACCCCAACCCTAGGCCTCAACCTAGACAAGTAAGACCTCCATTCCCAAGAGGACCGTGCTACAGATGCCAAGGAGATCACCTCATTCGTGATTGTCCCTTACCTCCACCTACACAACCCCAGTCAGTGGCAATCCAAGGCTTTTGCCAAGATTGTGGAAAAGAGCATCTCTTACGAGATTGCCCAAAGAACCCCAATAATATGCCAAAAATCACGCCTATCAACGTTATTGGGTTAGTAGTAGATCCCACAGGAAGTGTCACTTCCACTACTCCCATACAGGTAGTCACTAGAGCTCAAGCATTGCAGCAAAACCAAGGGGTAGACCAGGAAAAGAGCCCAACAGCTAGTGAAACAGCCCAAAGACTCTTCACATTGAAGATTCAAGGTAATGTTGGTTATGCCTTGTTCACTTATGGAGGAGATAAGATCTCTGAGTTAGATCTTTGGCACAAAAGGCTTGGGCATTTGAATGAAAGAGGTATTAAAGATATGGTTAACAATGGCTCAGTGCTTGGATTGCCTAATGTTGCATGTCAACATATGACATACAAATGTGAGGCATGTCAATTAGGTAAGGCTCATAAGCAATCTTATTCCAAACATGGTTTTATGTATTCAGAGAAGCTTGAGTTGGTACACACAGATGTGTGGAGACCATCAATACATTCAAGCATTATCATGTGTATGCAGAAAGAATCACAGGTCAAAAGTTGAAGAGACTAAGGTTAGATGGAGGGGGAGAGTATTTCTCTAATGAGTTCAGTGATTATTTATGGAATGCAGGTATAAAAAGAGAGGTTACTTGCAGGTACTCTCCTCAACAAAATGGTGTAGCAGAAAGGAGGAATAGAACTCTTGTTGAGTTTGCAAGGTCCATGATGAAGGAGAAAGCAGATGGGACATAGGTTGTGGAGTCCATCCACAAAACAATTACTTGTGTCAAAGGATGTTACATTTGATGAGCAAGGTACTTGGTATGCAGGTACAATTAATATTCATGCAAGTGATGAAGAAGGTGTGAATCAGAAGAAAGGTAAATCAAAGGTTCAAATATTTGATGAAGAAGAAAATAATGAAGTACAGGTTGAAGTTGAAGAAGTGCTAATGTTTGATCTAGAATGTGATGAACCAAAAACCTCAAGAAGTGGAGAACTCAAAAGTTCATCAAGACACAAATGGCAACCTACAAGGTATAGCTATGACACTTCTTTTTTGGCTACTAAGGAATATGCTTATATGGTAAAGGCAGATGAAGACCCTTCTACATATGAAGAGATTTGGTTCCTAAATCAAATAGTCAGAAGATCATTGGATGCAAATGGGTCTACAAGACAAAGAGATATGCAGATGGAAGTGTGTCTAGGTATAAAGTTAGACTTGTTGTGAAAGGGTTTGCTCAGACATATGGAATAGATTATGATGAGACCTATAGTCCTGTGGCAAAGATGACGACTATCAGGACACTCATAGCCATTGCTGCATGTAAAGGTTGGAGATTATGTTGTTGATATATTTAGGTAGTGATGTGTGTGAACACTCTAGGACTGCCGGGGCACTTTTTTCCCTCTTTAGGAGGTTTTTTTCCCCCGGCTTGTATATACGCCTATTGCCCTAATGGGCTACTTATCTTTGTACATTCTCTAGTAATACATTCAGTATTGTGTGTTTGTGCTCCAAGCTTCTTCTTCTTCCTTGTGCTGTTTGCGTGCTTCCGCAGACGTCTATCTCCAACAATTGGTATCAGAGCAGGTCGTCGCTTCTTCTAGGTCGACACTCCTCCGTTTGCAGTCTCAGATTCGCACAAAATTTGGTGAGCATACTTAGGGTGTTTCCGAGATCGTTTCGGCCTCCGAACGCACTATCGTAGTGCTTGTGCAGGCTATTTCATCCTTTTGTGCCAAAGGTATATACTAGTTTCTGTTGGCCAGTTTAAGCGTCTCGAAGTCTGCTACAGGTCTAGCAGAACTTGTCTGGGCAGTTCTGTTCAACTTTTTGAGATATAGTCAATTTTCTGCATCAAGGTATTTTAGTCACCGGCCATGGCTGAAAGCAGTGATGTATTCCGTATGTTGGCTGTTGAGGATAAGTTGGATGGTACCAACTACCCATTATGGGCTTATATGATGCGACATGTACTGGTTGCAAAAGGACTGTGGAACATTGTGCAGGGTGTTGAAAGACGTCCTGTTACACCTGCGACTACAGGTACTACAAATACAGGTGCTGGAGGTGCTGGAGCTGATGAAGATGGTGTCGAAGATGATATTCTGTAGATTCCTGTTCGTGCTGCTGTTTCTGTTGCACCTACTGTAGAGTAGATTCATTGGGATGGCAGAGATGCCCAGGCACATGCATTGATAGCTTTGTCTGTCAAACGTGCCATTATTCCTCACATTCGCTCTTGCAGAACAGCAAAGGATGCTTGGGATACACTTACCACTTTGTACCAGGCTAGGAATGAGGCTCGTGTTGCTTACCTCCGAAAACAGTTGGAGAGTGAGCACATGAATGAAGGTGATTCTATGGACAATTTTCTTACAAAGATCAAAGACCTGAAGGAACAATTGATTTCTGCTGATGAGGTTATACCAGATAGCTCACTTGTGCAGACCGTTCTGAATGGTCTTCCTGATTCATATCAGAGTTTTGCCTCTACTCTTCGGTTGATGATGAAAGGCAATCCGAATGCCTTGTCATTTGAGGAATTAGTCTCTGTTCTGTTGCAGGAAGATCAGTCCAGGCAGAACAGGTCCATTATGCGTGTTGCAGATCAAGCTTTCCTGGCTAGTCAGAAGGGCAAAGGAAAATGGAGCTCTTCTACTAGTAAGCAGAAATCTGCAAATGTTGCACAATCGAAGAACCAGGATAAAGATGAGAAGAAATCAGAAAAGCAGAAATTGTTATGCAAGTACTGTAAAGGAAATGATCATATCATAAAGAACTGTCCAAAACTCGCTGCTAAAGAGGCAAAGAAGAAAGAGGCTGGAATGGTTGTTGTAGAGGCCTCTACACCAAAGACAGAGTCTGCAAATCTTGTGCAGGAAGAAGAATGGGCGTTTACTACTGTCTGCAGTTTTGACCCATCTTCTCATGATCAGTGCATGTCTGCAGTAGACTCAGATGTTTGGTACTTTGACAGTGGGGCGACCAAACATATTACCTCGCAGCGCAGTTTCTTCTCTTCACTCGAGCCTGCCCCTACAGGGAATACTGTCACATGCGCCAATAACTCCTCTTATCCTGTTATGGGAGTTGGTAAGATCATTCTGACTACTGCTGATGGTAGTTCTTTCACTTTGTCAGACGCTTTATTTGTGCCAGGGATAAAAAGAGTCTGTTATCAGTTTCTGCATTAGCCAAGATTTGCTTGGTTGTGAAATTCGTTGATGACAGGTGTACAGTCCATGATCTCTCAAATGGCGATATGATTATTGCTTCTGGCATTTTATGTCGTGGGCTGTATAAGCTCATTGACTATGAAAGATCTATGAATGATTCGGCATGTGGAGTTCATGATTCTCAGGCTATGTCAGATGCAAAGCTTTGGCATGCACGCTTTGGTCATCTGAATTTTGCTAGTTTGTTACGCCTACAGAAATCTGAAATGGTGTCCTCTTTGCCCAAACTTGAGGCACCTGGAAAACATGTTTGTGAAGGCTGTATTTTGGGCAAAATGCAGCATTCTTCCTTTCCAAAAGATGGTTCAGTTCGGGCTACGCAGAAATTGCAGCTTGTAGATAGTGATGTCTGTGGTCCTATGCAGACACCCTCTTTTGGAAATTACCTTTACTTCGTGACTTTCATTGATGATTTTTCCAGGCATGCATGGGTATATCCATTCAAAGCAAAGTCCGAAGTGTTCATGTGCTTCAAACAGTTTTTGGTTTTGGCTGAAAATCTGTCAGCATGTAAAATGGGCACCCTCCGTTCTGATCGAGGGGGGGAATATATGTCTTCAGATTTTAATGCATTTCTGGTTGAATGTGGGATAAAACACTAGTGTACAGTGCCGTATACACCTCAACAGAATGGAGTTGCTGAACGAAAGAACATGTCACTCATGGAGATGGCGAGGTGCATGGTCAAGAGTCAGGCTTTACCACATAGTTTCTGGCTTGAGGCTGTCATGTGTGCAGCATATGTACTGAACAGGTGTCCCACTAAAGCGTTGCAGTCTATCACTCCATATGAGGCTTGGCATGACCGCAAGCCATCTGTTGCTCATATGCGTGTTTTTGGTTGTTTGGCATATGCATTAGTGCCTGAACAACATCGCAGAAAATTGGATGATAAGGCAGTAAAATGTATTTTTGTTGGGTACAGTTCTGAAAGTAAAGGCTATCGTCTGTATCATCCAAAGACTAAACACATTCTGGTTAGCCGTGATGTTGTCTTTGTGGAAGATGCTATTCAGCCATTGCTTTCATGTACTAAGGAGACATCTGTTAGCTCCAAAGACATGTATGATACTTTGATGCCTCTTTTTACAGGTGGACAGGCTAGTGCTGGTCCTAATGAGGCAACTTCTCAGCCTTTGCAGGTTTCATATGATGATGCAAATCATTCCATTTCTGATGCAGATTTACATGATGCACTTGTTGATGAGAGAGCTGATATTGAGCAGGCAAAAATTATGCCAAAGTGGCTGGTGCAGACTTTGCGTGACAGCAAATTAGATGCACCTTTGTCATATCGTACTCGTTCAGGCTCTCATAGTGCCTCCTTTGCATCAGATTGCTATGCTATGGCTGCATCTAGTCTCTGTGATGAGAATGAGCCTGTTTCTTTTGATGAAGCACAAAATTCAGAAAATTGGATGGCTGCTATGCAATCTGAATATGATGCTATAATGAAGAATGGTACATGGTCTTTATGTGACTTGCCTCCTGGCAAGAAGGCCATTGGCACTAAGTGGGTATACAAGCTGAAGTGTAAACCTGATGGTACAGTTGACAGGTATAAGGCTAGGCTTGTTGCAAAGGGTTATGCATAGGAAAGAGGCATTGATTTTGATGAGACCTTTGCACCTACATGCCGTATGACTACTGTTCGGAGCATTTGTGCACTTGTAGCCCATCATGGTTGGAATGTACATCAGTTGGACATTAAAACAGCATTTCTGAATGGTGACTTGCATGAAGAAGTGTATGTTTTTCAGCCCCGTGGCTTTGTGCAGAAAGGGCATGAAATCCAGGTTTGCAGGTTAAAGAAGGCATTATATGGTTTAAAGCAAGCACCACGTGCTTGGTATGAGAAGATACATGCCTATCTGATTGCACATGGTTTTGAGAACAGTCCAACTGAAAGCACCTTATATGTTAAGCGTGCTAACGATGTGCTTCTGATCATTGTTGTCTATGTAGACGACATGCTGCTCACTGGTCCTATTGAGAAGCATATTGCTGATTTTAAGGCTGATTTGCATGCCTCATTTGAGATGTCTGATTTGGGGCATTTGCATCACTATTTGGGCATTCAGTTCATGCACGTTGATGGTGGAATGGCTTTGTGTCAAACGAAATATATTGACACATTATTGCAGCGTTTTGGCCTTGAAGACTGTAAGCCTATTGCCACTCCTATGGAGACATGTTTACGATTGAGTCTTCATGATGCTGGAGATGCATTTGATGCTGTTCTCTATCAGCAGGCTGTTGGATGCTTGATTTACTTATGCATTACTCGGCCAGATATTCAGTTTGCTGTCTCACAGATGAGCAGGTTTATGCATTGCCCAGGAGTCACGCATTGGAAAGCGGTTAAGCGCATCTTTCGCTACTTGAGTGGTACTAGGCTACTTGGGTTGTTTTATCCCAAGGGGGGATCACTACCGCCAGATTTGCATGCTTTTTCTGACTCAGATTGGGCTGGTTGCTATGACACTCGTATGTCCACCAGTGGTTTTTGCTTCATGCTTGGTAGCTCATGTATATCTTGGTTGAGCAAGAAGCAGCCTACTGTGGCCACTTCCAGTTATGAGGCTGAGTATAGGGCAGCTTTCACAACGACTGTTGAGTGTGTGTGGCTCAGACGCCTTATGGCTGATTTGGGTGTTGGCCAGTCTTCTGCCACCACCATCTTCACTGACAGTCAGAGCGCATTGGCAGTTGTGAGGAACCCTGTGTTCCATGCTCGCACTAAGCACATTGAGGTGCATTATCACTATGTCAGGGAGAGGTTCTCTGCTGGGGAGGTCAGCTTGGCATATGTGCCCACGCAGGAGAACATTGCAGACCTTTTCACGAAGGCTCTGCCTAGGGAGAAGTTTGAAGTTTTCCGCAAAGCTTTGGGCTTACTTCCTTTTGTGGAGTGATTTCCACATAGCTTGGCACTTCCTTATACATGAGTGCCAGCTCCTTGTTCACCGCATCACTCCCAGGGGGGATTTGTTGATATATTTAGGTAGTGATGTGTGTGAACACTCTAGGACTGCCCGGGCACTTTTTTCCCTCTTTAGGAGGTTTTTTTCCCCCGGCTTGTATATACGCCTATTGCCCTAATGGGATACTTATCTTTGTACATTCTCTAGTAATACATTCAGTATTGTGTGTTTGTGCTCCAAGCTTCTTCTTCTTCCTTGTGCTGTTCTGTGCTTCCGTAGACGTCTATCTCCAAAATATGTCAATTAGATGTGAAGAATGATTTTCTAAATGGTTATATTTCAGGTGATGTTTTCATGGAGCAACCACAAGGATTCAGAGATGAAAGGTATCCAGATTATGTATGTAAGCTCAAGAGAGATTTGTATGGTTTGAAGCAGGCCCCAAGGGCATGGAATTATAGAATTGTGAAGTTCTTGAAGGAACTTGGTTTCCAAGTATCTAAAGCAGATAGTAGCTTGCTTGTCAAAGCAAGTGATGAGGGGCTCATTTATATGTGCATATATGTTGATGATATAATTCTTACATGTACAGATGAGAAGGGCATACAAAGTTTAAATAAGCAAATGGAGAAAGAGTTCAAGATTAGTGACTTGGGAGACTTGTCATATTTCTTGGGCATGGAGATCTCATACACTCAACATGGAGTGTATGTAACTCAAGAAAGGTATTTGAAGAACTTGTTGATCAAGTTTAAAATGGCTGATTGCAGGGTAGCACCTACTCCAATGGAAGTAAATCACAAATTGAGCAGATATAGAGGAGAAGAATTTAAGGATATGAAGATGTATCAAAGTCTGGTTGGTAGTCTTATCTATGCTACATTAACTAGGCCTGATTTGTCATATGTAGTTGGAGTATTATCTCAATTCATGCATTGTCCTAGGAAAGAACATTGGATTGCAGGACAAAGGGTGTTGAGGTACATTAAGGGTACACTCAAAGAAGGTTTGTATTATGGTTTTACATCAGATACAAACATTAAGATATATAGTGATACAGATTGGGCAGGTAATCCTGATGATAGGAGATCAACTTATGGATACTTGTGTTATGTGGGAGATAAGCTAATCTCTTGGTGTTCTAAGAAGCAACACACAATTGCTTTATCATCTGCAGAGGCAGAGTACAAAGGTATGGTTGAAGCTACAAAGGAAGTGATATGGCTTAAGACTCTTATGAAGAGTTTTGCCATTATTCAGAGTACACCCACTATTCATGGAGATAACATGAGTTCATTGTGTTTAGCTGCTAATCCTGTTTTTCATGCCAGGACTAAACATATTGAGATTCAGTATCACTTTCTAAGAGAGAAGGTGATGGATAAAGAGATTGAAGTTATACATACTTCTACAAAAGATCAAATAGCTGATATGCTAACCAAAAGCGTGGATGGACCAAAGCTACAGAGATTCAAAGACATAGCAGGTATAAGGAAGATAGAGAAAACCTCAATTGATGATTGAGGGGGAGCTGTTGGTGTTTAAGTTGGAAGGTAAGCTACCTATGGCTATAAGCATTTGAATAAAGGGTTTGTAGTTTGGGAGAACTATGTGTTTAAAGTTACAGGTGTCAAAGTCGACTGTAAAGAAGTACAGTTTTAGACATAGGTGAATTGTTAAGATCATTTCTCAAGATCTATTGAATCTTTTGGAATGATTTAAGGTGCAAACTATAGACGACATCTTGTGCAAAGTTTTATAAAAAACTTTACACATTTGATTAGTCAATGAGTGAGATATATGCAACAGATTTTCTGAGTAGTTACTCTCTTCACAGTTTGTTCAAGATTTCGGTAATTGAACATTGATCCTCCAAATTGGTAAAGTTTTGAGTTATTCTTGATATAGAGGTGCTCTAACTTCAAGGATAGCTTGTTCTTTTGGAGATTAACACTCTCCATCATAGCTAAATATTTTATGGTTACGAATAATTAAAATACATTTGAAAAATATGGTTACGAATAATTAAAATACATTTGAAAAATATTTCACAACATCCTAAGGTTAAAATTGCACCACATTATTATGGATCTTTTCGTATTATTCAGAAACTAAATAAGAATGCTTTTAGATTAGATATACCTTCTCATTGGAATATACATAATTCTTTTCATATTAGTTTATTGAAATCCTTTAAAGGAACTTTACCACTCACTCCTATTTTAAATGATCCTCCTTTACTTGAAGAGGATACTGAAATTTTATTTCTAGAGAAAATACTTGTTCATGATGTTACTATTACACACAAAGGTAACCATGCATATGTTTTTACATGGCACATGCTTATGATTGTTCAATGATGGGACATGTGATGGGCCATCCATGTCTACTTTATTTTCATCAACAGAGGTCAGTGGCTTGTCAACTAGGAGGCAATGTTATATGGATTTTAATGCCTTGAGGTTTTTAATGTAATTTGTGTTTTGATTTAGCAAGAAGACTCATGAGAGTGTGAATGTCAATGTAAGTAATCGATGGTACCATAATCTTGGAGTCTTGAGAAATTGTGCATTCATGGCAAGTACACACACCACTAAACTGAAGGAAAAAGGTGGTACAAGAGAGAAAACTCTATCAGATTCCAAGATAACATTAAAAAAGGAAGATGCAAGCATTTTTTGGTGACTCAAAATAATTCATAATTCAAAGGAACTACTTAAGCGCATAACATCCATTAAGGTATTCTAAGTGGCATGGAAGCTTGTCTTTGCATATATTTTTATTTCAAGTCATTGGAATATTTTTTTTGGAGATGATTTAGAGCTAGAAAAATTTGATTAAAAAGAGTGAGGCAACTAATCATAGATGAGATGACAATATAGTGAAGAAAATTGAAGAATAAGACGAGAGAATTCATCTACACTAGACATTTTAAAAACAAAAAAGAAGAAGTGGAAATATACTCAAGGGATTCAAGAGAAGAAGAATAAGAGTGAATGAGACATCTACGACAACCAATGAAGGAGAATGAGGGTAAAAAGACTCAAGAAAGTCAGAGAAAAAGAATAAGACTCAACATTAGGGTGAAAAACGGCCCAAAAAGGGCCGTGTAAGGATTTCAATTAGTTGTGCTTAATCGGGATTAAAGTTGTCAAATCCTTTAAGAAATTCCGTGTAAGTTCATCTAAAACGTATCTTATGCAAATTTTGAAGAGAGAGAAACTCGTATCATATAATCATGAAAAGTTTGTGTGATATCTTACGCCTCGAAGTTTGTGTGATATCTTACGCCTCAAAAGTTGAATTTTCCTCTTGTTCACGGACCTATATAATGTGTGCTGATGACGTTTTGCGCTTTTTTCTCTACTTTTCATAGCAAGCCTGTTTCTCCCTTTCACGTCATTTTAGACACTTGCTGGTCATTTTTCATAGCAGACCATGGAGAACGTTAACCCAAATACTCTCCCTGAGCTTTCAAACAATCGAAATCATTGTAAAAAGTTCCATATCAACATTGCAGTTAGTCAGGAGTATGCGACGACAAGAAACGTATTTCGAAGGGCTCTTCATCCTCTTGAAGTGGATGATTGCGAAAGGAAGGCAAGAAACATATCGACATATGGACAGATGGATCTATTTATCCAATTGATCCACAAACTGGAAGGTACCCCCCTTTTCATAATCTTCATGATCTGATTAAATTTGTGGGAGATGGTGAGGATGGTTTACGAGGCTATTGTTCAAGGCTCTGGGATATTTCAAGGAATTATGTACAATACATAAACTATTTACAAAACACACTACACCAGAAGAATTTACATATGAGAGAGCTAGAAAACAAATTATCCACTTTATCTTCTCAGTTAGAGTCTTTTAAAAAAATGAAAGAAACTCCTATAGGTTTGAGAATGCGGTCAAAACGAGTAAAACCTTTTTTAGATTTGACTGAAAAATCTGGCCAGAAAAAGAAAAGAATGAAAATTGTTAGAGATCATGTGACAAATGTGTTAGGTTTCAATATGTCGAGCAGTTTTGAGCGCATACATTTTTGTAATGAAATTTTGAGTCAAAATGATGTTTTAAGACTATTGAAACTAAATGAAAATACATGCTTGAAACGCTTTGTTTTTCAAAAACTCATGACAGAAATGAATCTTTTACTAGAACCATCTCAAATTCAAAATATTTGTGATAGTGTCGGAGTGAGTAGGAAAGGTTATAGAGCAATTTCAAAAGTTTGGTGTGAATTTTTAAAATTTAACAAAGTTAGAAGTTTTGGATTGCCTAGACCCCATCATGTAGGAAAGTTTCGGCTCTGCTTGAATAAGAAGATCACATCAGTATTTGGTGAATATAAACATATTCATGGTAACATGCCTTACGAAGTAGGAAAACAAAAGTTACATTTCACTTACAATGCATTTAACAACATATGGATAGATGTTATAAAACTTCAAACATACATGGTTCAGTTCTATAATATAAAAGAGCATGAATGTTCTGGTCTATTGAAATTTGTAATCAAAGTTGATGAAGCTGAGCTTAAAAAACATCAAAAGATGGAGAGAATAAGCATTGCACTGATGAACAAAGCTTTGGACTATAGCCTTGGGAAATTGGATACTCCATCTCTCAAAGTACAATCAGAAATGGAGTTATGGTGGGTTGGCTGTGCTCAAGTTCCATCTGAGAGCCATAAAACACTTAAATGGTTATTCTCACAGACAAACATTCCAAATGTTATCCAAGGGCAGCATGCAGGAGAATTGTTGAATGTCAAAGACTACGGAAACTTTCAAGTTGAGTGGCATTTGAGTGGAGACCTAAAGACACTCAAATGCATGTTTGGTATAAGTGGGGGAGCAAATTCTAAATACCCTTGCTTGTACTGCATGCAAAGCCCAGGCACAAATGGATGGATTACTAGAGCTGAGGGTGAAGAGGCTCCTTCTAGACAAAATGTTATTCTTCGTAACTACTCATCTTCTTCAATGATTTGGGATCCCATACTTCCAATAGCATTGACAAATGTACACATATGTACACTACATGCAGAGTTAAGAATCATTGACAAGTTGGTCCGTCTTCACTTGGATTATGCATATTCTATCAAGCCTACAACTCTTGCAGATGAATGCATAAAAAAATGTGAATGTCTTCTTTCAGAAATGGGGTTTCATGGTGGTGATGTTCATCTAAGAAAAGATCCAAAGCTTTCACAAAATACAGGTGATGTTTTACAGGATGTCTCAATGGGAGGTGCAAAAGCAAGGAGATTCTTCAGCAACCATGATGGCAAACAACTTAATGCCATGTGGAATTCATAGAAAACATTTTGTGAGGTCACGACTAATGTAAAAAGCAAACCAGAAATAGCAAAAAAGAGAATGGAGGTGTGGGTCAAACTAGATAATCTTTTAAAGATCATGAGGCAGCAGGTAACATCAAAAAGTTATGTGACAGATTTCAGAAAGGCGACCACAGAGCTTATAGAAACCATCATAGAGGCATGGGGTGCCAAAGACATAACATACTACTTGGTGAGCTCCAAAGATATTTTATTCAATTTATTTATTTTTAATTGAAATAAAGATCTAATGAAATTCTTCTGCTTTCCAGCATATTCTTCTTGTGCATGGTGCATTCTTTGCAGAAAAAGAACCACTTGCCATGTGGAACACCCCAGGCATGGAAAAATCTCATTATCAAGCAAGGAAAAGCTTCTTTAGGTGTACAAGGAAAGGAGGAGGAGTAACAAAAAGCAATGCCTTCAGAGAGCTTTTTGATTGGTTCTTTAGAAGACAATTACAAAGGACCTCATGCCAAATATAATCAGAAGGATATGGCTATCACCAGACAAATCATGTATCAATATCACAAACTGAAAAAGACCACATTTCAAACAGAGCTTTAATATTTGCAATGTCTTTTATTTCTTTGAGAAATAAAAGATGTCATGTATGTACATTTCATGATGTATTATGCTTTGAAAAGAAATATGTCTACTACCATCAGATGACTTTGACCAGAGAATCAATAACAATTACACCAAAAAAATTTGCAATGTCTTATATCACATTGGGCAATTTCTGTATATGTACATTTGTTGAGATATAGAATTTGAAAAAATCAAGTCATTCCTTGAGCCTTTTGAAAGAGCTTGGCTCTGGCAAATCACCTCTATATCTCAGGAACTCTTTTCTCCTGTATCCAGCAATGCTTTTTAAATCTGACACCCCTGCAGCCATTGCATAGCTTGAATAACAAAGAAAGTACCCTGCCCTTGAAGCATTGAGTCCAGGGGCATATCCAAAAATTCTGAATGCAGTTGCTCTTTCAAGCAGTAAAACTCTGAAAGCATTAAAGGGTATTGGAGTAAAACCCATGTATTTTGATAGAGTCCTCAAGCAGAACAATGCAAAGTCTGGCTCCTCACTATAGTGCTTGTGAATAACACAAAAAGTGGCTGGGTTCAACTTTGGAAGATAGTGGATAATAGAATGAATATCCACCTTTGCTTTTCCTTTCTCTTCTAAGGCTTTTCTTGTTCCCTTGCCCCTGCCAAGGTAATTGTCTTCATCCAATAAAGTTAACTGTGATAAAAATGAAAAGCATGGTTAGATGAATTGCAAGCACACTTAAGGAAACATGTGAAGTAACTTGAAACTATTAGAAAGAAAAGCAAGAGACACGACTGATGCAAGCGATAAGGGTCTTCAGAGAAATTCAGATTGTCGTTATCGCTTGCATCGGTCGTCATCAATATCTATTTGCAAACTGCCTAGAAACATCTAATGTTTGATAAATGAGGGGAATTCCCACAAGCAAGACATGTATTATCATTGCTGCATGCAACTCCTAGACACGACCGATACAAGCGATAAGGCCCAGCGGAAAATATCCGATGGGCCTAATCGCTTGCATCGGTCGTGATCCATTTCTGACACTTCGAATGGAGAACTTGGACAAATCTGATACAAGAAAGAGATTTTGCATTGGTCCCATCTCATATCCTTAACCTAAAGATCTTGAGAACATAGTTAACTGTATACCTTGACGTCATCTTCCTCAAGTCCAAACACGACCGATGCAAGCGATGAGGCCCAACGGAAAATATCCGATGGGCCTAATCGCTTGCATCGGTCGTGATCCATTTCTGACACTTCGAATGGAGAACTTGGACAAATCTGATACAAGAAAGAGATTTTGCCTTGGTCCCATCTCATATCCTTAACCTAAAGTTCTTGAGAACATAGTTAACTGTATACCTTGACGTCATCTTCCTCAAGTCCAAACACGACCGATACAAGCGATGAGGCCCAGCCGAAAATATCTGATGGGCCTAATCGCTTGCATCGGTCGTGATCCATTTCTGACACTTCGAATGGAGAACTTGGACAAATCTGATACAAGAAAGAGATTTTGCATTGGTCCCATCTCATATCCTTAACCTAAAGTTCTTGAGAATATAGTTAACTGCATACCT
This sequence comes from Ceratopteris richardii, assembly GCA_020310875.1. Taxonomy (NCBI): domain Eukaryota; kingdom Viridiplantae; phylum Streptophyta; class Polypodiopsida; order Polypodiales; family Pteridaceae; genus Ceratopteris; species Ceratopteris richardii. Next base: position 17,467 of record MU262628.1, on the reverse strand, counting down.
TGACGTCATCTTCCTAAAGTCCAAACACGACCGATGCAAGCGATGAGGCCCGACGGAAAATATCTGATGGGCCTTGTCGCTTGCATCGGTCATGATCGACTTCTGACACTTCTAATGGAGAACTTGGACAAACTGACACAAGATAGAGATTTTGCATCAAGCCCATCTCATCTCCTTTGCCTTTAAATCATGAGAATATATTTTACTACATACTTGACCTCATCTTCCTCTTCAAGTCCGAACACGACCGATGCAAGCGATAAGGCCCAACGGAGATTATCCGTTAGGTTGTATCGCTTGCATCGGTCGTGGTCATTTTCTCACTTAAAAATAGAGATCTCGGACAAAAACTTTAATTGATAGAATATATCAAACAACATACCTTGACCTCATCTTCCTCCTCAATGAGCTCTTTTGAGTCAATACAAATTTTTCCTTTGTCCTCAGGGACATCCAAGAATGAATAGCCACGTCCAAACGAGTATATTCCAAGTTGCTTCTGATGCTCATCAAACTCTTCATCAGCAAGTTTTGGCTTCTCTGAGATAGCTTTCTCAAAGCATTTTGAAAGAGCTTGTGATGAATCTTTGAATTCTTCATTAGACAAATCCAAATCAAGACGCAAAAATTCCTCTCTTCTTTCTCCTTTCTTATTGATGAATCTCCTTGCAACTTCTTCTGCCTCAGCTATAGCTGCAAGACAGTAGTCCTCCCTTAGATTGAAAAGTTCTTGAATGTAAAATAGAGGTATGAACTCTTTCCCAGAGATAAAGTAAAAAGGTAGATTTGGGAGAAGTAGGGACTTCTCAGACACTTGAACTTCTTCAGTTGGCTCCCTTATTGCAGTCTCTGCTTTAAAAGTGGCCACATCAAAATCTTTGACCTGCTCTTCTTCTGCTTGGAGATTGATCTCCTCAACAATCTCCATGACACCTTTCATAGTTTTTGAGCTAGCCTCAAGTGCCAGCTCTAAGCAAGGCTCGTCTTCATCATGAACATTTTCCTCCCTTTCAACTGAGATATGATCAAGCCATATCAAGAAAGCAATGTTTAAAGGGAGCAAGCAGCAGTCCTTTTCATGCTCTGGGCATAAATCAAGCTTCCCTGGCAAAGGGGATATCCTTCTGCATTTTCTTGTGATTTTAGCCCTATCTATTGGATCCTTCCCAAAGATGTGAGGATGGACATAGGTTTTCTGAGAAATAGAAAGGATCCTCCCATTGACCAACCCCAAGAAAATCTCCCACTCATCCTTAAGAAAACTTTTCGAGTTCTCTAAGAGTTTTTCAAAATCAATTTCGGGGTTGAATATGGTCATTGCATCAGGAAAATAATCTACACTTAAACCCTCTTGAACCATGAAATCAAGAAGTTTCTCTGATGGAGAGACACTAAGGATCTCATTCATTACCTCCATCTAAGCTGCAGCTTCTCTTGTATGTCTATTAGGAGAACACAACCAATGCAAGCGACTAGAGCGAGTCAACGTAGGTCAAACGGCGAAAATCGCTTGTATCGGTCGTGTCGGCGACGAAAGAAAAATACACATGTAGGTGAGAAATCCTCTGAAGGTTGAAAGTTTGAGATTGTGAAGAAATAGGTATTTATAGGCGAGGAGGGAAGAAACGGTCGAATGAGGTGGACCAATCACAGAGTGCCACGTGGCAACGTGTACGTTGCCCGATGCAACGGATAGATGACGTGGATCAATCAAATCATGCCACGTGGCAAAATACATTGGAATTCGCAACGGGTATCTGACGTGGACCAATCGGGGCATGCACGTGGCACAACGGTCAACTCAGTTTTGGGACCTATTTAAGCTTCCCTATTCATTTGCTTTTTTTTTTTTTGTCAACACTTGCCAAGCGTGGAGGTTCCATTGCCACCAAGTTTTTTGGCTACTTCACAATTTCTATAGAGAGCGCTCTCTCCGTAAGGTAATGTGGACACGACCGATGCAAGCGATTAGGGACATCCGAGATTTTTGGATAACCCTAATCGCTTGGATCGGTCATGTTTTTTAAATAGCATCGAGTCCTTGATCATACCTTGCAAATTTTGGTTTCTTTTGTGTTGCTTGAGTATAACGCATTGTTACCTTTATTTTAACTTCTATTTATTGAAATATGATGATGAATTCAGGGACGACCGATGCAAGCGATGAGTGACATCCGGGCATTTACGGATGACTCTTATCGCTTGGATCGGTCGTGTCTCTAGTGAGACAAGTTCTCTGAAGGTTGAAAGTTTGAGTTTGTGAAGGAAGTAGCTTTCTATAGGCGAGGAGGGAAGAAACGGTCGAATGAGGTGGACCAATCATAGAGTGCCACGTGGTAAAGTGTACGTTCCCCGATGCAATGGATAGATGACGTGGATCAATCAAATCATGCCACGTGGCAAAAGACGTTGGAATTCACAACGGGTATCTGACGTGGACCAATCGGAGCATGCCACGTGGCATAATGATCAACTCAGTTTTGGGACCTATTTAAGCTTCCCTATTCATTTCCTTCATTTTTTTCTGTCAACACTTGCCAAGCGTCGAGGTTCCATTGCCACCACGTTTTTAGCCTACTTCACAATTTCTATAGAGAGCGCTCTCTACGTAAGGTAATGTGGACACGACCGATGCAAGCGATTAGGGACATCCGAGATTTTTGGATAACCCTAATCGCTTGGATCGGTCATGTTTTTTAATATCATCGAGTCCTTGATCATAGCTTGCAAATTTTGGTTTCCTTTGCTATGCTTGAGTATAACGCATTGTTACCTTTATTTTAACTACTATTTATTGAAATATGATGATGAATTCAGGGACGACCGATGCAAGCGATGAGGGACGTCCGGGCATTTACGGATAACTCTTATCGCTTGGATCGGTCGTGTCTCTTACAGTGGAACGAGTCATTGATTATAGTTTTCCAATTATCTTTTTCTTAGTGGTAATTGAGTATTTTGCATTGTAAGATATATTTTATTGATATTTCATGATAAATTTAAAGACGACCGATGCAAGCGATCAGGGACATACGAGCATTTCCGGATGACTGCTATCGCTTGCATCGGTCGTGCCTCTGATAGTGGAAAGAGTCATTCATTATAGTTTTCCAATTATCGTTTTCTTAGTGATAATTGAGTATTTTGAATTGTAAGATATATTTCATTGATATTTGATGGGGAACAACATAAAGAGTCAAGCTGAAAGCTCCAAAAAGGGACATAAGCAACAGAGAAAGCAAGGCTCTAAAAAGGATAGAAAGGGTTAAATCAATTTTTGAGTCTTAGATTGAAATCAATTGTAAAGCCAACCAAGGTTGGAAGATTTATTTTTTTAACAAATTGTATGTAGTTATGCCAATCTTCATCTGGAAGATGGTCACAGTTGTATTGAACCTCTTGAGAGTTTGACAAAAGTTCATTGGATGGTCCAATTGAGTTTATTAATGTCACAATTATGAATGCATTGTGGGTTTTTTACTTCATTCTTGTTGGAAAGTGTTTAAATTCGAGAAGTTACAGAAGGACATAAAGAATTAAGAGGACACGACCGATACAAGCAATACGGGGAATCGGAGAATCTTGGATTGCCCCTATCGCTTGCATCGGTCGTATTATCCATTTCATCGCTGTTGCTAGTTTTTATACTCGTGAGTCAAATCTTTACGCAAGGTCACTTCTTGAAGTCTCCCGCGGTAGTTTGCTAACACGACCGATGTAAGCGAAAAGGGCCATCCGACAATTTCAGATTGCACTAGTCGCTTGCATCGGTCGTCTTCACTTATCTCGTCTCCTCTGCTTTATGCCTTAAGACATGCTCTTCTAATATTGAAATACCAAACCTTGGATTGGAATTTGCACCAAGTTCTCCACTCTCTCTTATATTACTTGGTAGTTTGCATTTGTACCATGATAATTTCTCTCGTGGTAGTTTGCTAACACGACCGATGTAAGCGATAAGGGCCATCCGACAATTTCAGATTGCACTAGTCGCTTGCATCGGTCGTCTTCACTTATCTCGTCTCCTTTGCTTTATGCCTTAAGACATACTCTTCTAATATTGAAATACCAAACCTTGGATTGGAATTTGCACCAAGTTCTCCACACTCTCTTATATTACTTGGTAGTTTGCGTTTGTACCATGATAATCTCTCTCGCGGTAGTTTGCTAACACGACCGATGTAAGCGATAAGGGCCATCCGACAATTTCAGATTGCACTAGTCGCTTGCATCGGTCGTCTTCACTTATCTCATCTCCTCTGCTTTATGCCTTAAGACATGCTCTTCTAATATTGAAATACCAAACCTTGGATTGGAATTTGCACCAAGTTCTCCACACTCTCTTATATTACTTGTTATGTGTACCATGATAATTTCTCTTGCATTACTTGAGGACAGAAAAGTTGGATAGAATCAAATTATTTAGCTGAGACTAGTGTGCACCTTTGATAGACTATAATTATTAAATTGAAATTAGATATTCAATTCTAGATCTCTTCTTCATCTAGAATTAACTTATGCAAGTTCCTGTATAATTATTTCTTAGTCATCAATTCACTCCTGCAAAAAAAAATCAATGGAAATATGAAATTAAGGACCTAAAAAATATCTAAGACATTTAAAATTAATAATTTAACACACATTGTTTGTAACCATCCTGCCAAGAAAATTCAATGGAAGTATCAATAGAAGCTTCTATTAGATGAAGATACATTATGTAAGAATGTCAGGGTTAACTTGTTACAATCTTAAAGGTTGGAACTTAATCACCCTTGGTGGCAGGCAGCTTATGCAAGATAATGATTTCTCTGATCTAATGTTAACTATTGCATCATCAATTGAGAATCTACACTGAGATGATACCTCATCAAGGTATTCTAGAAGCTCCCTTACATTTCTGAGATTCCAATTTGCAGTGACAATTATTTTCCTTGATTGAAAATCTGGATGAATCAATACTTCTAACTCAAATTCTGGACAGCTCTCCTCTGAGTCCAAGGCTATCCAAAGTCCAAGCTTTTTTTTTCCACCTTCTATAGTCATATCCTAGAACCAGAGATTGTCGACATATCTGATATGAGATTGAAAGAGAATTGGGACTAACTTTACATAAAATAATGTCACCTAGCTTTTGAACTTCTTTGCTATCCCATTCCCTACCTAAAACATCATCAATCTCTGAAATAGGGACTCTCCTATTCAACCACATTGTTTTTGTTTTATGTAATAACATGTTTTTAAAGCATGCTACAAAGACATGAATAGGCAAAAACCATTGAATCTTTATCCTTCTCGAAATTCGGCCTGCTGACATTGCCTTCTGGATGTCAAATTTAATTTTGCAGAGAAAACTTGAAACTGTTGAATGATCAGGAGCATCCCAATCTAATGAAGAGATGCAAGGACTAGGTACGTGTACAAGAATTCCATAAGAACTCCTCCCTGACGGCACTTGATAATCTGCATAATGGACAAATAACTCTATGCTATTGAAGAATTGAACAGATTTCTCTGCATACATGAGTTCTGCATATTCCTTATGAAGAACTCTGAATGTTCCTGTTAAACATTCAACAGGTTGCCATTCCACAATATTGGAAGGAAAGATATCTGCAGTACAAAAACATATGTTTCATTATACAAAATCAACTGGAATGATAGAAGAGCATTATCAAACTTCACTTACAGTACGAAGGGAATTACAGATGATTTTCTAGAACAAGATCCTTAGCGGTGTACACATGCTGTACTCGTGCAAACCAACCGCATCTCTTCAATTTGAAACTGAGAATACGTCCCTTCCAATGGTTTATTGTGTTGTCTCTCTTGGCACGCTTGACTTTATAGGCACCTCTACAGCTAGGAAGCATAGTAACCCAGTCATTTACTTTCACGGAAAGAGGTTTCCACAAAGAATCCTCTCTTCTATTGTAAACCTCACATGAAGTTACGCGATTGGAAGGACGACGAGAAGAAGAAGCCATTTGAACTTAGGAGAAGAAGAATGTTCAAAGCGAGAAACCGACATTCACAAATTTTGGCAGTATTTATAGAAAAAAAGGCTTTGTACACGTGGAAACTTTTGATTTGATGTTAACCCTGTCGTTGAATGATCATGACATTTTGTGAACCCAAAAATATTTCGTATCTTCAAAAATCAATTCCTTCTTGGAAATTCGAGAATATGCTTTGTGTAGTGTGCAAAAGTATCTTTTTTTGCATCAAACCGAAAAATTGTACTCTGAATACGAGACTCTTCATCACTTTAGCGGCGCTTTGAAAGAAAATTGTATTAAAAAAAGAAATTCTCCATACGGTTAAAAGAGACAGCAATGTTATATTCTTGTACACGTGGAAAGACGCTATTTGTCAATTTCCTTAATCTCTCATTAGCAAACAGCCCCTTTTCGGTCGTTTTTCGCCCTAATGAACAAGTCATCTATAACAGCCAACGGTCCAAAGATAAGAAGATGCAAGGAAGTCGAGTTTAAAACTAGAGAAGAAAGAGAAACTCAAGTATATGAAGAATGTTTTTTAGAATTGAAGAAGATGTGTGAAGATTCCTAGTGAGTGGCTTGAATGGCTTGAATGGCCAAGATAGAATGGCCAAGATAGAAGATAGATAGTAAAAAGAGAAGAAAAGAGCTTTGGACTTTCAAAATAAAGATAAAGGTTTCTAAAAATTCTTGCCACAAAAGTAAGATTCAAAGAGGAGGTATTTCTACCTTCATTCTCTACGCCAAAGTATGGAGTCTATGTCCATTTTTGTCCAAGTTATATCACTTGGAGGTAATCGAAGGAGAAGATGCTTTTTTACAGGTGTTGAAGGTTTGTATGGATAACAAAAGCTCGTCAATGTCCAAGCTTCGTGGATTCAAAGACGAAGGTAGCCATGTGAATCAAAGACTAGATGAAGATCAGCTACAACTTACCGAGGAAGCATTTCAAGCTGTAAAAGAGGACTATGTGTGGTGGATTGTTTGGATCAATCACACTAAGCTTGGAGGGAGTATTGATGAGTTCCAAGAGGTAAGTATCTTTTGTATCTCCACATGAGTAATGTCTTGGTGCATATGTACTTAGGAAACTACACATCCAAGTACCTGTGTGGAATTTGCTCCCAACTCCACGTGAATCTAGTCTTGGTTCTCTATAAAAAGAGTTTGCTCCAACAATTTCTCTTTATAGATGATCTTGGAAGACAACGTATCATTGTGGTTGTTTTTTTTCAATAGGTAATTCGACTGAAGCAAAATCTCCCTTTGCTTGAATTTACTGGAAGAACAACGGTACAAGCGAATGGGCATAGCACCAATGGGATCCCCCATATCCTAGAAAGCAACGATTAAACTATTGAAAGGTGACACATGGAAAGAACTACCTGAAGGAAACTGGTTGAATTGGCTTAAATGTGCTCGAAGGGAATAAATAGGTTTAAGGCTCACAATTGTCCTACCATAGGGAGAGGTTGAACCCTCACCCCCGCCTCAAGAGGCAAAAGCCCAACCAACAAGCCTAATGTGCACGGGCATTGTGGTTGTTTCTGCATCAGCATATGGTGTATATGGTGTATGGCATTAAGTGAGTAGTTAGTAGCTAAGGCAATTTGTCTCACATACATGTGATATCCCTCTTTGGAGTAGTATAACCTGTTGAAATGTGCCGAATGCTTAATGTTTATAGTTTTTATGGAGTGATAGGGTTGAATGGTTGCATCATGTTTTCATTCACAATCGCTTTCGGGACTTCGATAAGGTATTTCCGCATACCAATCGGATTCCGAGTCCACAGATGTAATGGTTTGCTTGGTCTTCCCTTTTGGTCAAATAAGTACATAATACATGGTCAGCTGAAACCACAACTACGCTATAATATGAATCAAAGCTCGCATAAAAAGGACAAAGTAAAAAGGTCATCAATCCTCTCCTATGGTTCACGTTCATACAAATTTTAGACCGTGCTCATGTACTTGTAAGTAGAAGCACATGTGGAAGTAGAAGGTTTATGATCATAACAGATTAATCCAACTCCTCCGTATATTTTGTATCAATTAGAAAAGCTGATGAAACAGAAAGCATGATCATGCCTGAAGAGGCAGTGTATTAACCAGATGAGACATCAACATTCAAGGAAATCTGTGCGGTGACCAGAGGAGATATCAACATAGACGAAAATCTCAACAGGAATGAGAACGATTAGTGATCATTTACATGCATGCTATTCATTTCTTTCTCAAAGAAGGAATGGTAAATGTACAGCGACTGATAAGTTCTATGCAGTCTAGCACGAAAAGGAAAACTTTTCGACTGATAAACTTTAATATAGAGGCAGTATTTCTTCCAAGCAGCTACTTCTTTTGGAATGTTGAGGAGAATACAATGAAGCATCTCATGAGTCATGGCTTGAAATCCTAAAGAAGCTTGTCAGGGTACGACAGCGTTGGTCTGAGCCCCGTGTGCCCTATTACAACTAGGGGAGCAGATATACAAGCCTCGACGAACAGACACGGATGATTTCCTGCGTATCTCTCGTTTCTGCAAGAACAGGCAACACGAATGTAGCCAAGTTAGAGAGAGAGAGAGAGAGAGAGAGAGAGAGAGAGAGAGAGAGAGAGAGAGAGAGAGAGACCTGTTCCGAAAGCTGTTCCATCGAGATCTTCGTCGAAGATTGCATTCTCGACTTGCCTAAAAATGTTGCGCCATAAGGAATGATCAATTTTCGTGTTGATACCCACAGTGGCATCAAAGAGAACTTAAAACCGAAGACACAGATGCTACGATTGGAGTTACCTGTCAAGGCATGTAGAGATGTTTGAGTTACACGACCGCCAAACGCTGATTGGGCGAGCAAGAGAACAAGCACAAAGGAGGCGGCAACGACAGGACGCAGACCGTTGGATATCTTCATGTTATTTCTGCCAACAGAGACAATCACGACAGCGGGATGCTGAAACACTATCAGTTGAGCTCCTTATATAGATTGCGAGATCGAGTTTGAGACGGCCGGCGGCGGGGGGAGAGAAGACATCGTACGATGAAATGAATAGCATTTTGGCTGAGGTGAGTGAATACGATCTCCTAATAAACCTTGAACCCCACAAGCGAATCAATGCATACACTTTCTTCATGCAGATGCATTGTACAGGAGGCAGGCGTTTCCTCAAAGAAATGCAGGATATGGTCAACTCCCTTGCCCCACAGCAGCATTATCTCATTTCCGCCGACAGATGTGAGAGAGGAAAATTCATCGTGCTCACTGCTGATGTACTGCAGTAGGTTTGAAGCTCCATACCGTGTCTTCCTTCGGCACGGACTGAAGGCTCCGCCAAATTCATTGTGAACCTTCAAAGATCAAGTTCTTTGACTCTGCCATGCTAGTCACAGCTCCATCCGCACCCATGAAGCTTCTGCACCACTATCCGCACGGACTGGAGGCCCCGCCAATCCAGCCTTACTCTCTTTCTTTTTCGTGGTAGCAGTCGTCTACTGTTACTCCTACTCTTCCTCCTTTTGCTTTTTCTTCTTCACTCTCTTGCCGTAATGAACTGTACAGCAGATGACGAAGACTCCCATTCGGAGAGTGCGCATCATATTCACTGCTTGTTTCATGAAAGAAAGTGCGAGGAAAGAGAGTGTCTGAAAGGGATGGAGGAGGGATGGGAAAAAAGGAAGTATGATTGAGCTGGTGGAGTAATGCGGACGGGCATTTCATGCCATGGCCGACTGGATCATCAACTGTTTTACAGCCTTTCTTCCCACACGGTTGATGAGAAAGTCGCAAGACAAAAACACGTGCATTCGTAGCTCCAGAAATGCATGATTTGCTGAGGAATCTTCATCTCTTTCACAGATTTTGAATCACGTGAAAGTTTGGAGATGGTGACGAAGTCTTTCTCACGACAGTGGCTTCATATCTTGCACACATTCTAAAACTTTTAACGCAACATCGTTTTAATTATTTTAAGATCGATTTGTTCACTCTCTACCTTGTCTTTTTGGAGCCGAAATTACAATAGTATAAAGGACGACCGTTAATGTATTCACCGTACTTTTCTTCAAGGGGACCCTGGATCCTTTCCCTCAAGTTAACTCTCGGGGTCTTCCCTCGCTCCGATGGAGGAAGTAGAGGGAACTTGCGTTGCTGAGACGGATTCAGAAGGTTTCACTGAAGTAAGACGCAGGAGGAAAGTTAGCCCTCGAAGACCATAAACAAGGAACACTACGACAATTGCTCCTTCGAATAACATGTACTCCAACCTAGAAAAGGAGATTAATGAGGTTGACTTCCCAGGGGACAACCACTATGAAGAAGACCCCACTGATAATACCCTTGGGTGCTCTACCCGCAAAGAAGACAACCAAGAAGGTTACACCACGAATAAAGAGGAAGGCTTCACTACTAGCAATCAAGACAACCCAGACAGTGAAAGCTCTCTCCTTGGTCCTTCCCTTCCGGCTTGCTTTCCAAAGCTACCGCAACAAAAATTAAAGCTTAAAGGAAAACAACCATCTGGCATGCCATGGAAGAGCCCCCTCAAGAGTAGGATCCTAAGTCAAGAAGCTGGGAGGAAAAAAGAAGATCACAAGAAGAAAAAAGATCGGGTCCCTCCCCTCAAATAGGGCAACCATCAATAATGCAATTTACTTCACTAAATGTCAGGGGTTTGTCTGACCCGTCAAGAGCGGCGATTCTTGGCCAGTGGTTCAACGACAAGTGCCTCAACCCTGACTTTATCTGCTTACAAGAGATTAAAATCGACGGAGAGGATCTCCAGAAATGGCTTAAATGCATTTCTCCAACCACCTTTGGTTCTCCACTTCTCACCCTAGGGGGGCGGGGGGTGCTGCGATCGGTATAAGTCACTCCTTGTCTAGCAGTGTGACCTCGACTTTTGAAGGTCGAAATCATCGCTGGATTGCTGCCTCTATCGGATTCCCTTTTCAGTTCACCGTGGTCTCAATTTATGCCCCTAATGGAGAAGCAGATCGAATTGATACTTGGGCTTCCCTCGACTCCCTCTCACATAATGTTCTGATTTGTGGGGACTTCAACATGGTTGAGTTTCCTGAGGATCGATGGAATAACAAAGGAAGAATTATTGACGGCCAGGAGAAAGAGATATGGGATAAAATCAAGCTCCATCTCGACCTGGTGGAGGTGAAAGACGTGAAGGGGTTCTCCTGGTCAAATCTCCAATTGAGGAAAGGGAGACTTGATAGATGTTACATCGACCAAAAGACCATCCTCCTGTGGGGTATTCCTTCGATTTCCCAACACATGGACCTGACTATCTCGGACCACTAACCGATCACTTTGTCTTTCAAACCGATTCCCATGCTCCAGAAAGCCCCTTGGTTTCATGCTTGTCAGACATCGTTTTCCCTCCCCTCTATCCACTAAGAAATTTCTGCAGTGTGGGCGGAAGCCTTTGCCTACTGTAATGAACCGGCTAAGTGCTGGAGAAGCGCGGTGGAAAGGACTCGAAAAATTCTAATCAGGACTCAAAAGGCTATAAGAGATATCCGGAAAAAAAGAAGAGAAACGGTGTACCGGAGGCTCTCACGGCTTGAAGAAGAGGTGACCAAAGGTAACTTACAATGCCAACAAGGTCTTTTGAAAATCAGGGGAAGAATAAGATTAGAGGAGGAGGTTCAAAGGAAAAATCTTCAAATATTCTTCAAAGATTGGTGGGCGGGGAAGGCGACAAACCATCGAAAGAGATGTGTAACATTGTTAGCCCACAAAATGGTTGGTTTTTATGCACTAATATGTTTATATTTGGCAGGAAAATATTGTTTGATTGCAGGTACTTGCAGAGTTAATCAATTGGATGAAAGGAGATTGCACTCATGTCTACAAAACTTCTGCTTGGAAATGATGTATTGGTTGCAAATGCACTTATCTCTATGTATGGCAAGTGTGGTCTAATGGATGATGCAAGGATTAACTACATGGATGCAGACAACCAGCAAGGCAGGAAGCAAAAGTGGACAACAATACAACTAGTAATATGACCATCCACAAGTAGTGGACAACCATGTGCAAAGAATAACCACAGGTTCCAAGGTGAGCAAAATCTGATCCAGAAACTAAAGGGGGAGTCGGCTGCCACAAGATAAGGAGGGGAGGGCTGGCATTTTTTTTCTCTCTCTCTCTCTTGTTTTTTCGTACAGGTATCACCGGAGGAGGACTAGAGGAGGGAAGCGTGTGGACATGTATGCGACCTGGGCAGCAGAGGCCAGAGGTGCAACAGAGAAAGGAGAGGCGCCATGAGTCACCGTTTTTCCAATGAAGGCTCGTAAGGAGGCGGAGAGAGAGTTTTCCTTCTGATCACTGGAAGGGGAAAGCTAATCCATAGAGAGACGGGCGAGGATTCATTAGGGAAGGTGCGTCCGTGTTCTGAAGGGAGCAGCATGTGAATAGAAAGCTCGAAGGTAGAACGCAGTTTTCACGAGGAGTACAGAAGAAAGTAAAGACCGAAGATGGTTAATGGAGAAAAAGGGCCGCAATGAAGGGAATTTTGTGATGTATGATTCCGAATGACACATGATTTACGATGTGGGTTATTGGAAGAATGGCGCTGAGAGAGGAAAAAGTCAGTAAGCATCACAGATAACGAACCTGTGCGCGTGGCTATTTATAAGGGTGAAGCTATGTGAAGAAAAGCTGAAAGTAAAGGAAGAAGATCATCAAGGATGAATTGATTAATTTGGATTGCGGAGATCGATACATGCTGCACATCGTTAGTTCAATAAGGGAGGGCATACGCAACAGCTCATGGTTTGGCATCAACAGTGCATGAACAACTATACCAGCAAAGTGAAGGGGACTAAACGTTGTCATGATCATGGAAGTGCGCTGATCAATGTCAGCCATAATATTCGCTGCCAAAAAAATGAAGAAAGGGAGTCATGAAGTTGCAGCAACCAACTGTTTGCTATGCGTTGTTTTTCAGCTTTGGTGGTTTTGCAAGCATAGCTAATGGGTTCTCATGTGATTGCATTTATGTACAAGCAATTATTTATGTCTGGAGAATCAGCGTGATGATGATTCAACCCTATGAGCTCTGTCACATTCCCTTGAAGTTTCTCTCCTTGTATGGTGTTGTAGTCACACAACAGGAACGACGAGCAGACAATCAACAAAGTGATAGAGAACAGATGTGTCATAGGAAGATGGTGAGAAAGAATCTTGTCGGGCGGAATCATTCAAATAAAACATGAAACTACCAATTTCTCCCTCCAGTTTCAAGCAATTATGTTATATAATCTTGTGATGGTGGAAGTCGAACTGACTGCTCAAAGTTCATCTTAATACATCAAGATCTGCATTCCCTCGATTTCTATCCATGGGTGTTGGGTTTGAACTCTCCTATGAAGACGGCCTCCCTTGTACATTATCTCCCTAAAAACCCTCATAGTAGCCGTTTGGAAGAAATAAAAGAAGTTATATTCAGATCACCCAAGTAAGACACGTAAATGAGTAAGGGCAGATGATCCACAGAAGACCGCAAGATTTATTCGAAGAAAGCAGGAAAGAGAGAGATGTGGGTAAAATAAGGTCTGTGTGGAGGTGTAGAAAGAGAAAAAGCAAGTAATGTGTTTTGTTCAAGGATGATAATAGGGAGCAAAGCTCAAAGTCAAAGCACAAGGTTCAGATTGTCTTACTGCTACAAGCTGTGCGGAGAAGTGTTGTTTCATTTATGATTAGTCCATACCTTCTTTCTCTGAATATTGCATTGGGAAATATGACGCGAGCAAAGCTTTTGACAACAAAGATGTACCATGACTGAACAAATGCGTACATGTTTCAGTTCTCAGAGCCATAACTATTGTGTAGCAGAGATTTAGTAAAAGGAAGTTGAAGCATCTGTTAGCGTTGGTTGCTGACATGAAAGGAGGGTGATGGCCGTGCAAACTAGCTAAATCAGGTTCTGTCATGTCATTCCCTTCACGTTCCCATGCGTTCAGCTTCAAAAATTCAAAAATGTTGGATTGACTGTTATCTGGTAGGAATTGAAATCGTAGACCTTATGAAGTGTCATGGTTAGTTTTTTTAGTACAGTAAATGATGTGTTGTGAACGTTTTTCTTTTCCCTTTGTAATTATCTCTTTAGTACACACGACATCCTTTGTATAAAAAAGAAAAAAAAAAGAAAAAGTGAGTGGAAAAGGAAAGAGGGAATATGTTGCTGTTGTTTGGTGCCATGCCCGTGTAAATGCTCTTTTAGCTGTACTGCACAAGTTCAAATTCTTAGTGCATGAGTAAGGGCATTTCAGAGGCAGTGGTTGATCCATGAGCAAGAGATGTGTGATGTGTTTGACTCTTCATGCAGATCCTATTGGAGTCATAGTATTTGACAGGAATGGTAGTCTTAGGGAGTGTGTGTGGGATTCTCCAATAGTCTTGCTGTGTAATTGATCAGTAAGGGACCAATTTGTTTGCATAAAAGATTTAAACACTGTTGTGTTCCATCATGTTCATTGGAGATGAATGAATCATAACAGCACCCTATGCTACTTCTATGCTGTTCAAGATGCCTCCTTCGCCAAGTTGAAAGAAATTGTTTCCATGCTAAAACTGGTTGTTACTTTTGTTTGTGATGATTGCACATGCGCTGTTGTGTTTTTTTGGATGTATGAGTATTTTGGGTGAGTTGTGTGAGAAAGTCGAATGAGGTGAGAGTTGTGCGGCGTGTGAGCGAGTGCATAGTGATCGAATGAGCATGTGAGCTGGAATGCATGTGTGTGCACAAAACGGGTGTGAGGGAGTGAGAAAGAGTGCATGAGAGGAAGAGGGATAGAGTAAATGAAATAAGGAAGTGTGGGTGAGAAAAGGCTGCGATCACGAGAAGTAGTCATTGGGAGTTTGGTTTTAGGTTGTGGCCGGATTCAAGTCTCCATGTCTACATTTGAGCATTGTTGAATGACCTAGGAAACGAAAGTGGCATAATCCAAGGAAAAAAAAAGAGTGAACCCAAAGCATGTGTGTTGAGAGCAGTATGGGCACCCAAGGACCGACTAGACAAGGAAGCCAGCGGAGAGAGTCAGAACAAGGTGAAGGAGTAAGTAGACAAAGCAGTCGACGCAAATCTGGCAGATAGGCCCTTCAATTTTTCCCAAATCAACATCTTTTAAGAGTGATTCTTATCACTAACAATCATTGTAAATACCATTTCATATTTTTGTAGCTCCATTTTGTGCAAGCCAAGGAGTCCTTGAGCTTGAGGAGCCTTAGAAGTACCTACATATCAATTTTCGTATTTTTTAGACTCCGTTTAAGCCCTCAAATTGGCCCTGGAACCTAATTTTTAACTAGGCCGGACACTAGGTCTGGACAGGGCCAAAACCTAATCAAAAACTATAAAAAGAGCTAGAGAGCTCATTTTTGAGGCTAGATTGTAATTGAAACGAACTTGTAAGAGCATTTTGAAAGTAATCTAAAAGCTCCATTGATTCTCACTCTTTGTCTTGCCTTGTGTGCGCGTGTGTGTGTATGTGTGTGCATGCTAGTGTGCTTCCCACTCACGCACTTGTGCAGCCACTTGCTCGGTCTTCATACCATCCTCACGTCTTCCCGGATTGACATTAAAGGAGGCGCTACTCATCATTGAGCTACACCAAATTTTGGCGCCGTTGCCGGGGATCGAGCTTTGAGGACGAGCGTGTGATGGTAAGATGTAGAGTTGACGCGTTGGAGTTGTAGGTAATTTCTTTATTTTTCCTAATTTTCTCTTTCTTACCTCACCACCATCATCATCATCATCATCATCACCATCTTCCACCTCCATCTCCATCATCGCGAAAATTTTAGTTTTTGACTATATCCCCATCTCCACCTCATTTCCCTCATTTCACTTGTGTGAGAGAGCGAGAGAGCGAAATTGCGTGTGCTTTTTTGCATGTTTCTTGAGCTATCTTACAGGTACAGGTCACATCACCATCCCCAGCTTCCTGTGCAGGTACGAAACTCGACGAAACTGTCTCGCAGTCGCCGACTTCTGTCGATCGCGATTGACAGAAATTCTCACCTTTTGGTAAATCTGAGTGCACCACAGTGGACTAGAGACCCTGCACACCACCTTTCCACCAAAACTTTTGAAAATCTTGTAAAATTTCAGTCCATCGCGATTGACAGCCCTGTCCATCGCGATTGACAGCTCTGTCCGTCGCGATTGACAGCCAGTCCATCGCGACCGACTGCCTGTCCATCGCGATTGACTGAACCCCCTGTCCATCGCGACCGACTGCCTGTCCATCGCGATTGACTGAACCCCCTGTCCATCGCGACCGACTGCCTGTCCATCGCGATTGACTGAACTCTCTGTCCATCGCGACCGACTGCCTGTCCATCGTGATTGACTGAACTCTCTGTCCATCGCGATTGATTGCCTGTCCATCGCGATTGACTGAACTCTCTGTCCATCGCGATTGATTGGGTGTCCATCGCGATTGACTGAACTCTTTGTCCATCGCGATTGATTGGGTGTCCATCGCGATTGACTGAATTCTCTGTCCATCGCGATTGACTGAGTGTCCATCGCGATTGACAGCCCTGTCCATCGCGATTGACAGCCAATTTTAGCCAAATTTTTTAGGGATTGTTAATTGAAGAGTTGGGCTAATTTTGGGCAAACATTTTACTCTAGAGCACATTAGGAAGCTTTAGGAAAGCAACTTGGGGAAAACCTGTTGCACAGTGATCCTGTTTGAACCCTGTCGTAACCCTAGAACCCTGAACGGTTACATCTTTTTCATACGAAATCCATTTTTTGAGCTCTAGGGCTTGTTGAAAAGCTCGTGGCATATACTACACGCCCTCAACTGTTTTTTATAAAGATAATGCATTGATTTTCAGATAGGGTATTTTGAAGTTGACCATACCCAGGGGGATCAAAGTCAGGGGTCTTTAGAATTGTTCTCTTAAAAATCACAATGCAAGCTAGTGTGTGTGCTACAGGAATGAAAATCATTGGTTCTGTCTTTGGAATTTAAATCTTTAAGCTAACTTTGGAACTTTTACAGATCTTTTGAGAGCATCCAAAGGCATTCTAAGCAAGAGTAAGTGCAGACTTGGGAACACACTTCCTGGGCAGTCAAGGCAACCAAAAAGGAAACAAAAGGTTGGAAATTCTCAACTTCCTCTATCAATTCCTAGCTTAGGCTAAGAACGACGAGAGGTAGGAGTAAGTCAGAGCGACGATAAGCAGGTATCAAGTTGAAGACCACCTAAAAACTCAAGTTCAAGCTAAAAACCTAATCTCTGTACTATCGGTAACATAAAGGAAAAGAACCTAACGTGGAACGATCAACCTGAAAGTACGAAGAACACTCGAGTATTCCGACGACGTAATATCAGACAAGACCTTAAACACGATAAATAACTAAAAAGAATCAAGTGACTGATACCAATTGGTCGGCAACGAAGTTGTACTCTGGGCAAAGAATTGGGCTACTTAGTTAGGCAT